>JAJPUD010000279.1:475146-658839 GCA_023553655.1 Myrmecobius fasciatus
AGAAAGAAAGAAAGAAAGAAAGAAAGAAAGAAAGAAAGAAAGAAAGAGAAAGAGAGAGAGAGAAAGGAAGGAAGGAAGGAAGGAAGGAAGGAAGGAAGGAACGAAGGAAGGAAGGAAAGAAGGAAGAAAAGAAGGAAGGAAGGAAGGAAGGAAGAAAAGAAAGAAAAGAAAAAAGAAAGAAACAGTGCTTTGATTTGGACTCAAAGTTCATCAGTTCTCTCTCTGGAGGTGGATAGTATTTATCATCATGAGTCCTTTGGAATTGTATTAGATCATTGTCTTGAGTTGAGTAACTTAAATTTTTCACAGTTGCTCATTGTTACGATATTGTCACTACTGTGTTCAGTGATCTCCTGGCACTACTCACTTCATTTTGCATCAGTTCGTGTAAGATTTACCAGGTTTTTCTGAAACCATCCTGTTTATCATTTTTTATAGCACAATAGTATTCTATCACACTCATATATCAGAACTTGTTCATCCATTTCACAATTGGTGAGTATCCATCAACTTTGCTACCACATCAATTCTTTGCTACTACAGTTTTCTATATTGTACAAATAGGTATTTTTTTTTTCGTTTTTCTTTGATCTCCTTGATACAGACCGTGTAGTGGTATTGCTGAGTCAAAGGGTCTAAGTATAGTTTTATAGCTTTTTGGGCGTAGTTCCAAATTGTTTTCCAGAATGGTTAGATCAATTCACAATTAACACTTCATTAGTCCCCCAATTTTTCTAAATTCTCCTCCAGCATTTGTGATTTTCTTTTTCTGTCATGTTAGCTAATCTGATAGGAGTAAGATGGTAATGTGAGAGCTATTTTAATGTGTATTTCTCTAATCATTAGTGATTTGGATCATTTTTTCATGTGGCTAGTGATAACATTTTTTTTATAAAAACTGCCTTTTTGATAAATCCTTTACATATTTACTTATTGAAGAATAGCTCATAGTTTTATAAATTTTGATCAGTTTGCTATACATTTGAGATTAGCCTTTTCCAGAGAAACTTGCTATAATTTTTCTTTTAGTTCTCTAGTTCCCTTCAATTTTAGTTGCATTATTTTTGTTTGTGCAAAAAACTTTTAATTTAATTTAATCAAAATTATCCATTTTAATATATGATCCTCTCTTCCTTGTTTGATCATAAACTGTTCCCTTATTTTTATAGTAATTTTTCCATGCTCCTTTAATTTATTTATGCTAGCATCCTTTATGACTAAATCATTTATCCTTTTTAACCTTATCTTAGTATACAGTGTGAAATGTTGATCTGTATAACTTCTGTCAAACTGCTTTCCAGTTTTCCAAGCAATTTTTGTCATTTAGTGAGTTCTTATCCAGAAAACTTGAATTTTGGGGTTTATTTAACACTAATTATAATTTTTTACTGTATATTGTGTACCTATTCTATCCCACTGATATGCCATTCTATTTCTTAGCCAATATCAGATTGTTTTCATGATTATCATTTTGTAATACATATGATACAGCTAGACTACCTTTCTTCACATTTTTTCCATTGGTTCCTTTGATATTCTTAACCTTTTTGTTCTTCCAGATGAATTTTGTTATTTTTTTCTAGCTCCATAAAATATTTTAATTTGTTGGTATGACTCAAGTAGTATTGTCATTTTTATTATATTGACTAGCCTATTCATAAGCAATTAATTTTTCTTGTTGTTTTGTTGTTGTTTAGATCTGTCTTGTGTGCAAAGTATTTTATAATTGTGTTCATATAGTTCTGAGGTTTATCCTTGTAGATAGACTCCCAGGTATTTTGCATTGTCTGCAGTTATTTAAAATGAAAGTTCTCTTTCTATCTCTTCCTGTTGCATTTTGTTGTTAATACATAAAAATAGTAATGATATGTGTGGGCTCATTTTATAACCTACAATTTTGATAAAGTTATTAATTGTTTCAAGAATGCTGTTACTACCATACAAATACTCTCCTAGTTCTACTTATTTCACTTTGCCTAAATTCATATAGATCTTCCCAGCTTTCTTTGGAATGAATGCCCCTTCATCGTTTCTTTTAGCTTAATAGTATCCCATTATATTCATAACATAATTTCTTCAGCTATTCCACAATTGGTAGGCACCCCACTAATCCCAATTTTTTGCCTTTACAAAAAGATCTACTATAAGTGTTTCTGTACACATGGATTCTTTTCATCTTTGTTTGATCTATTTGAGGTATAGGATTAGTAGAAGAATCATTTGGCCAAAGAGTATATACAATATCATCTGTTACCTCTGGCTCCAAGAAGCTGTAGTATGCACAGGGCCATAACCTGATAAAAACATTTTGTCCGAGAGGGTGAACCAGGTTGAAAATAACTGACATGCCTCAAACCAGTGGGTGAGTTAGGGGGTGTCTGTCCCTAGCATGGGAGGATCCCTGACAGAATGATTAATGCAAGGTGCCAAGGCAGGTACCATGGAGCATTTAGAGCTTGGTCAGACATGGAAGATGTTGAGGCTGTCCAGTGCATCCTGAGCCATCCCTGGTCATCTCGACTTTTGTCTAGCCACTGGACTTTGATGACTCAAAGACAGAGTGAGGCTGATGACTTTGTGCAGTCTGTCTCACTTTTAAACCCAATTCACAAACAGTCAAGACATCACCCCATGAGACAGTTGGTCCTCTTTAAAAATGAAGGACAAATGACAATTTTTAGTTATTAATATATAACATAAAATAAGTGGATACACTATCCACCTATTATATAGGTTTCATCTCTCCAACATGTCCACAGAGATGGCCTGAGAGAATGTAAAATCCTTTGTAAAAATCTAAATATATGAATGTCTATAGCATTCTGCTATTTTACTGGTTTACTTGTCCTATGAGAAATCAAGAAACTTTTTGGGGGAGGGGAGGAAGGTATGAGTTATATTATTATATTATATTTATTATTATAATGAGGTTTTCATTATGGTTCCAGACTTTGTCATCTATATTGTTTTGTAATTAGATTAGATTATGATTAATTTGTAACTAATCATGAGATTGTGAGCTCCCTGAGGGCAGAGACTATCCTGTTGGTATCTCTAGGGGGTAGCAAAAAAAAAAAATAAGGAATCAGTGAGTAGTCTGATAGGAGAAAAACAAGAGAGAACAATGTCACTAAAACCCAGAGAGAGAGAATCTAGGAGGCCAGGCATATCAGTTGTGGTAGAGAGGTTAAGCAGGAAAAAGATCATGAAGAAGCATTAGTATTACAAATAGTGTTAGTTTTTCTTCAGTGACACAAATATGGACTTAACATGTTAGGTAATAATTGACTTTGAGAGACTAAAACAGTGAACCAAATCTAGTAAGATGAAATTTGATGTAGTTAAATGTAAAATTTCAACACCTTGCATTCAGAAAAGTCAACTTCATAAATACAAGATGGGAAGGCTATAATATAAGTGACAATTTTTTTGGAAGAGATACAGGGTGGCATAGTAGTGAAAAAATTAATTTGAGCTTAGTCTAAATTCAAAAGGACATAATGAATTAGTGAGGTGATAGAATCTACCTCTACTCTATTCTGGTCAGACTACTTTCAAGATAAACTATGAATCAAGATTGCAGAATCCACACAGGCTTATATTGTTGTGGCAGACTGCCTCCTCTTCAGGCAATCCTACAGCTAGAGAATTTCATGGCACCTGAAAATTATAAGTGGATTGAACACATCTGACAACTAGACCAACAAGATGTATATATCCAAGATTCCATACCAAGAGCACATTATTTGCTCTCTAGCAGAGACTGATGCCATCTTTCTTTGCACCTCCTTATTCAATCTAGCAAGTATTAAGCTCCTACTATGTATTGCCCAGTACTAAACAAAAAATTGGAATTCAAAACCAAAATGTAAAAGCCTCTATCTCCAATTCAAGAAGCTTACATTTTTATCAGGAGAAAAGGCTATACACATCTAAGGAAAAGACAGTAATTTCCAAAGGAAGAAGGGCACAGGTTTAATTAATATGAAAGATGATAACAGTAGAACAGGGATTCCTGAGGGCAAAATAGAAAGATAGGGTGTTTTCTGCTTGGTTCTAGGTCTTATCCCTGCTACAAGTGGAGAGATATATATCAGTGGGTATGAGATCTCACAGGATGTAAAACAGATCCGAAAAAACTTGGGCTTTTGTCCACAACATGACATTTTGTTTGATCTCATGACTGTTGCTGAACACCTTTACTTTTATGTTCAGGTAAGCCCAAAAGAATGTTTATTTTTTTTTCCATGCCTTACATGGCCATTTAACAAGCCAATATTCTTACCCTCAAAGAATCCAAAAATAAGTTTTAAAAAACACTCCATGGACATAAAAGAGGTAGAGGAAAGAAAGACATCCTTAAATTGATATTCCTGAGTAAGGAAGCAACTAGAGTTGCCTGAAAAGTCTTTCTGAGGCATAAAAAATTGTGGATAGGCCAAACTTTCCTTTCACAAAGTATCTATTCTTTCTCTTAACTTTGTTCTCTTAGCTGAAAGAAGTAGATTGTAAAGATTGCTCTAAGGAAATCGATTCTATCTTGAATATTCTTAACCTGGAGAATAAGCGCAATGTGATTTCAAAGAACCTGAGTGGAGGAATGAAGCGCAAGCTCTCCATTGGCATCGCACTCATAGGAGGATCTAAGGTATAAATTTCCCCATTTCTGTGGGTAAACTCGGGTCCCCACTACAACCTAAATAGATAAATCCACTTATAAAGACCTAGGTAAGTTGGTATGGCCCTCTCCTCTAAATGAAACTTTCTAAGGTACACTTAATATTAAACAAATGGGTAGGTAGTCTGAGTATAGAATGGCCATAGGATTTAGGGCACTAAAAGACTGACTCTTCTTGATTTACATTTGTTCTCTGTCCTTAGACAAGTGATTCAACTCTACTATCTCTCACCTTAGCAGGAACTATGAATTCAAAGTAGATACAATATGGCAGAATAATTTCTATTTTACAGTAGAATTCAGAGTAACTTCATAATATTCCCTTGAGTGAACAAGTATATCAATTGTGGAATAGAGACAGATTCAGGTTTCCCACCAAGTAAGTACTGAAATTTCATTTGAAAACTCTCCCCTTAATCTTGAGTCTGTTTTTTGGTCTGTAGGTAGTGATGCTTGATGAGCCAACATCAGGTATGGATCCAGTTTCACGGCGATCCATTTGGGACCTTCTTCAAAATCAAAAAAGTAACCGCACTATTCTACTGACTACCCACTTTATGGATGAGGCTGATCTTCTGGGAGATCGCATTGCCATCATGGCAAAGGGAGAACTGCGGTGCTGTGGCTCTTCACTTTTCCTCAAACAAAAATATGGTAGGGGGAGGGGCATGAGAGAGAAATCAAGCAGGTCTATTATTTATCTTTATTGTAGGGTCTGTTTTGAATCTCCTGATGACTCTTTGCAACAGTTCCCCTGTACTCTGGGGAAGCAGTGTATATGTACAATACAATGAGGGCTGGATTGGGGATCTAAGGACCTTGGTTCAGATCCTGATAGTTCACTTCCTTGCTGGGTAACCTTAGATATGTTATTCATTCATTCAAATCCATATGGATTGATGAGGCTGAAAAGTGGTTCAAAAGTAGTTTTTTTATCTCTTGATGATCTGAAACGAAGAATGAAAGTTAAAGGGAAGAGGAATACATTAGCAGGTGAGGAGAGAGAGGAAAGGAAGGTTAAAGAATATTATTTCACATAATCAGGGTCCAAAAGTAGATGTCTAGAAATAGCAAAGGAAGGAGGAGTGGAAAAGAGGGAAGATCAGCTAACAATTCCATCTCACTTCTAAACTGTTAAGATGAAGGAAAATACATGTATATATATAAACTCACAGAAGTACATTTCACTCAACAGGAAATAGGAAGGAAAAGGAAAAAGGAAGGAAGGGCAAAAAGAGGAAAAATTGATTAAAAGAGAGATTAGTCCTAATCAAAACAAACTCTAAGGATATTCAAAGAGGTATAACTCTTTTTGAGTGCCAAAGAATGAGAATCCAAGAGGGAGTCCTTATTGGAGAATGCTGAACAAGTTATAGTACATGAAAATGATGCTATCATTTTCATTTGATATCAAAAATTGAGGAGATAGTTTGAGAAAAACCTGAGAAGACAAATATAAACTGATGCAGAGAACAATTAATATAACTAGGAGAAAAATTTATATAATGAAAACAGTATGGTAAAGGCAAACAACTCTGAAAGACTTAGGACCTCTGATCAGCGTAATGATCAGCTACAATTCCAGAGAACTAATAATTAAACATGCTACCCACCTCCTGATAGGTGAAGGCCTCAGAATGCAGAATGAGACTTCTTTTTTGTATATGGCCAAAGTGGATTTTTTTTTTTGCTTGACTGTGCACATTTAGAGGTTTTGTTTTTCTTTCATTCTCAATATGGAGATGGGGTTATGTGAAGGTGGGAGGGAAAAAAGATGAATTTTTGCTGATTGAAAAGAACATAAAGAAAATATAATAAAAGAAAAGAAAGATAAAGTATATGCTCTCAGAAAACTGATAACAGAAAAAAAATTTAGTTAAAATTTAAAAATTTAAAAATCACCAAGCTTCCTAAATAGCATGATTTTTAAAAAATTATTGGACACTATACTAAGAAACTATTAATATAAACGTCTCATACCTATTAGAACCAAAGGACAAAATAAAAATGAATTCATCTATCATCTTCTGAAAAAAAATCCCAAAAGTTTCATAGTAAAAATTTAGAGCCTCCTAGTCAAAAATAATACTGCAAGCAGCCAAGTGAAAGAGTTCAAATATCAAAGAACCACAATTGGATCACACGAAACATGAAAGTTTCTACTATTAAGAGGAAATCTTGGAATGAAATCTTACAAAAAGCAAAAGATAGAGATTTAGAACCAAAAATAACTTACCCTGCAAAGCTGAGTATAATCCCATGGAAAATGAACCTTTAGTGGAATAGGGGGCTCTGAAGCATTTCTAATTTTAAAAAAACAGCTAATAGGAATAAGTGAAGAATTAAGAAGCCTCTTGATGAAAATGCAAGACTGTATAAAAGCTAACTTGAAACTTAACATCAAAAAAAACTTAAGATCATGACAACTGGCCCCATCACTTCCTGGCAAATAGAGGGTAAAGAAATGAAAGGAGTGTTAGATTTATATTTGTGGCATGAAAGATCACTACAGATCACTTCTGAATCCATGAAATTAAAAGATGCTTGCTTTTTGGAAGGAAAGCTGTGGCAAATTTGGACAGCATACTAAAAATCAGAACTATGACCTTGCCGACAA
Source organism: Myrmecobius fasciatus (assembly GCA_023553655.1). NCBI lineage: Eukaryota > Metazoa > Chordata > Mammalia > Dasyuromorphia > Myrmecobiidae > Myrmecobius > Myrmecobius fasciatus. The sequence continues at coordinate 482,442 of JAJPUD010000279.1, forward strand.
AGGTCTATATAGTCAAAGCTATGGTTTTCCCAATAGCAGTGTATGATTGTGAGAGATGAGCTATGAGGAAAGCTGAGTGCCACAGAATTCTCACTTTTGAATTGTGGTGCTGAAGAAGACTTTTGAGAGTCCTTTGGATAGTAAGAAGATCAAATCAATCAATACTTAAAGACATGAATTCAGACCTTATTAGAAGGTCAGATACCAAAGGTGAAGCTTAAATACTTTGGCCACATAATGAGAAGATGGATGGAATTCACCAGAAAAGATCCTGATGTTGGAAAAGATTGAAGGAAAAAGAAGGAAATAGGAGAGGATGAGATAGATAAATAGTATCATGGAAGCAACAAACGTGAGCTTGGACCAACTCTGAGAGATAATGGAAGTTGGAAGGGTCTGGCATACTATATAATCCATGGAGTCATAAAATTAGACATAACTGGATAACAACAAAGTAGTAATTTTGAAATGATAAAACAAAAGTCAAGAGAAACATAGAAAGGTAAATATATTCAAGCAACTAAAATGGGCTCTATCTTAATAAAATACATTCTTTACAAGGGAAAGTATGACCTAATACTGTATTCCAAGATAAGGTCGAAATGGGTTCATGATCTAGACATAAAGATTATAAACAAATTAGAAGAACATAGGATAGTTTATCTCTCAGATCTGTGGAAGAGGATGGAATTTGTGACCAAAAAAGAACTGGAGATCATTATTGATCACAAAATAGATAATTTTGATTATATTAAGTTAAAAAGGTTTTGTACAAACAAAACTAATGCAGAAAAGATTAGAAGAGAAGCAATAAATTGGGGGAACATTTTTACATTCAAAGGTTCTGATAAAGGCCTCATTTCTAAAATATATAGAGAATTCATTCAAATTTATAAGAATTCAAGCCACTTTCCAATTGATAAATGGTTAAAGGATATGAACAGACAATTTTCAGATGAAGAAATTGAAACTATTTCTAATCATATGAAAAGGTGCTCCAAATCATTATTGATCAGAGAAATGCAAATTAAGACAACTCTGAGATGCCACTACACACCTGTCAGATTGGCTAAGATGACAGGAAAAGATAATGACGAATGTTGGAGGGATGTGGGAAAATTGGGACTCTGATACATTGTTGGTGTAACTGTGAAGGATCCAGCCATTCTGGAGAGCAATTTGGAACTATGCTCAGAAAGTTATCAAACTGTGCATACCCTTTGACCCAGCAGTGTTTCTATTGGGCTTGTATCCCAAAGAGATTTTAAAGAAAGGAAAGGGCCCCACATGTGCAAAAATGTTTGTGACAGCCCTTTTTGTAGTGGCAAGAAACTGGAAACTGAATGGAAGCCCATCAATTGGAGAATGGCTGAATAAATTATGGTATATGAATGTTATGGAATATTATTGTTCTGTAAAAAACGACCAGCAGGATGATTTCAGAGAGGCCTGGAGAGACTTGCATGAACTGATGCTGAGTGAAATGAGCAGAACCAGGAGAACATTATACACAGCAACAAGACTATATGATGATCAATTCTGATGGACATGGCTCTCTTCAACAATGAAATGTTTCAAACAATTTCCAATTGTTCAGTGATGAAGAAAGCCATATACACCCAGGGAGAGGCCTGTGGGATCTGAGTGGGTTCAGCATAGCATTTTCACACTTTTTTTTGTTGTTTGTTTGCATTTTATTTTGCTTTTTTTCTCATGCAGCATGTTAATTGTATAAATATGCATGCATATATTGGATTTAACATATATTTCTACCATGTTTAACATATATTGGGCTACTTGCTATCTAGAGGAGGGTGTGGGGGGAGGGTGGGGAAATTGGAATACAGGTTTTTGCAAGGACTAATGTTGAAGAATTGTCCATGCATATGTTTTGAAAAATAAAAAGCTTTAATTAAAAAAAGGAAATATAAAAAGGGTAAGTATGTTAAAAAGTATCCCTTAAGAACCTTAATGTTATCAACAAGTTTTGAGGTAGTTAAATAAGAAAAATATGAACTGGAGGTGGATTGATTCTGTTCTGAGGTTTTTCAATAGGGAATAAAATGGGAGGGTAGAAGGAATACACTAATGTGGAAAAGGGAAAGAAGAAAATGAAACTTATTTCTCATAATTAGGTTCATGAGAAAAAGAGTATGCAAATATGGAAAAAGGAAGAGGGCATCAGATATCAGATGATCGTCTTATCTGAAACAAATAAAGGATAGTTGTATACACACATACACATAATTGTGCACATATGTACACACACAAATAATATGTTGTAGAATTTTATCAAACTAAACAGAAAGGAAAGGATAGGAAGAGAACTGGTTAAGAGGGAGAGTAACACCAAGGATAGAATAGTTGCAAATAATAAGTTTACTGATATGAATGTGTGATTAAAAGAGGAAAAAGGAAAAAGTTCTAAAATCTAAGGCTGTACCCATCAGTTGAGGAATGGCTAAAATCTTCAAGTCAACAAACATTTATTAAGCTTCTATACATTAGGCAACGTGCTAAGCACTAGGGATACAAAGAAAGGCCAAAACAACAACAAAAATCATTGTCAAGGAGCTCACAATTTAAAGAACAAATTATGGCATATTAATGTTAAGAAATACTATACCATTAAAATATGACCAAAAATGATGATTTTAGAGAATCTTAGAAAACATACATTCATGTAAAATATTGTAAGAAGAACCAGAAAACAACTCAAAAAGAAAAAAATTAGTGACTAAAAACTCAGGAAAGATTATTTAGGAGGAGATAATTTTTTTAATTAAAATAAAAAGCATTATAATATCAAGAAGAATCTAAAAACAAATAACATTAAGTCTAGCAACCATTTTCACATCAAATTTTTTTCTATATTTCTGTCTTCCAACCTTTTCAGGAGAGGGAATAGTTCAGTCCTTTATAGTGAATAATAGAAAACCTTTTGAGCAATTCTTGGATTGTGTTGGCCCTCACAATATGCATCAGATTGTCATAGGAGTCTTAATTGTCTCTCAGGATTGTCTCTGTGCACAGCTCTGCTTATTCCCAGACAGTTTATCTTATTCTACCACTTCTACCAGAAGGAAAGGGTTTGGATTTGACAACTACTGTGGGTAAAGACTTCACTGTCTGCTCCCTTTTAGCAGAAGAGGAACTGAGGGGAGGAGACCTGCATTTTCCATGTTCCCAAAAGCCCGTTTTTCTTTTGTCTTTTCCTTTATTTGGCTGTCATTTTTTCTTAATTCCCCATGTAAACGTATTGTGCTATGCCTTACAAACACACATACACACACACACACACACACACACACACATGCCCGCACACGCACACACCGCAGAGTCATATTCAGGGTCCTATCCCAAAATATGATCTTTTTTGCCCTTAAAGCCTTTTTGAATGTGTAGTCCATCCTTGCCTAACTAAATGCAAGATCATCCTAAAACATTATGAAGAATACAAATCCCTTGTTTTTATTATGCCTCTTCCCCTCAAATGCCTCTTATCCTGTAATCCAGCTGAGTAATAGCAGACAAGGGTGAGAAGCAGGATCAAGAAGCCCCAGAGATAAACAGCTTATGATTGCAATCAAACTGCATCTCCTATAAAGGCAACTTAGTTAAAATAACTGAAGCCCAACAGAAAGGGAAGGGAACTGTCAAAATAGTTTATTTAGTTTTTCATATATTTTCTTTCAGGTGCAGGATATCACATTATCATGGTGAAGAACAGCCACTGTAACATAAGTAATATTGAAAATCTGATTTATACATATATACCAAATGCTTCTTTGGAGAGCAATATGGGAGCTGAGTTATCATTTATCCTGCCTAAAGAAAATGTAAACAGGTATGAAAGATCCCGTAAGAACAATGCTGATGATTTTTAGTTGCTCAGTATTCAAAGTTGATTTTCTGGTACAGAAGATACTCTGAAGCTTCTCTCCCTAACTCCACTTGTCCCATGTGAACCAGCAAGTTGAATCTTCAGAACTCAGATGATTAATTCTTATCCTCTATAACCTTAGGGATATCCTTAAAGAGTTGAGAAGAGGTACATTTCCATTGCTATCAGATAGATAGATAGATATACACATTACCATGCTTTCTCCCCATTATTATCAGTTGATATCAACAAATCAACCAGGATTAATTTTAGAAGGAAATACATAGTGTTAGACTTGGTATGAAACAAACCCCCCAAAATCTGTAACATACTCTTCCCACAAATACAAAAAGAGCCTTGGGATAAGTGGGATTAAACTTAGAAAGCACCTGTGACAAAAGGCTAACAACAGATTGTAGAAGTCCTTTTGCTAGGATCCTCAAAATGGCCCCCTTAGATTTTGTATAACTTTTCTCCTGGGCTCAATATAGGTTCTTGATTTTGTCTTTCTTCATTGCATCCAGTCTTGAATCCCAGTGCAGACACTACAGTCTAATATTATTTCCAGAAGATACAATGCTACTAGGGCACTAATGATTATCTGATGTTCAAAAAAATCCTCTTCCAGCCTTGCGGGTGATGGATTTGGGGAGAGGGGACCAAAGACCTAGGCTAAGGGATATTTCTTCTTCTTCTCTAGCAAGAATTCCCCTCAAGGTTTCTACCACTAAGCTGCCATTAGATACTTAAAACTCTGACCTATTCTTTTGTATGACTAAGTTTTCCTAACCAATTTAAACATACTTCCTTTGTAAAATTACTTCAGTTCATCCAGTGGCATTAAAAAAATTTAGAACTTCTTTTTATGCCATGTCTAAAGTCTATGATTAATTCGATTCAATCAAAAAATGTTCCCAGTTGTGGTGTCAGAACATGGCATCTTACTGCTTTAAGGTGGGTTGAGTAATTTGATTGAGTCAATCTCCTCCTAGCCTGATGCTTTCCTCAGGTCAGAGTTTGGAGCTCTTAGTTCCTGTCACTACCTCTTGTGACTTTGTTACTATCCCCTTGGTCTGTGCAATATTCATGGGAAAGTGAATCCCTCTGGCCTGATAATCACTTGGAGTGTTGGCTCATAGTCATATAGATGAAATAAAGTCAAGGGGTTTGAATTAGCCTCTAGGTGTCACTCTACTCCATTTGTTTCATGCTCACTAACAGCTTCAATAAATCCAAACATCTCTCCTTACCCCAAACATTACATCTTACAGAATTCTGTTTTTTCACCTAGTTCTTAGTTTTCATTCCACTCTGGGAGATTAAATATTGATGAAATATTAAAAGATGAAACTTAATTATTTATAAATTTGGTTCATTGCTCTTTACCCCTTAGGGATATTATACTGTCAGGCATCTCTCCCCTCAAGATTTATATATTCAGATTTTTAGAATGTTTTGGTCACATAGCTTTAATAACAGAATTAAAATGCAAAATACAATATAAACTCACCCTCCAAAATCCACTCCCTCCCAGGAACACCTCCCAGGTATTGAAAAAATATTTCCTGAGCATATTTTCACAAAAAAAAATGGGGAGGGACATTTTTCTCTTCTTCACTTCTTAGATTAAAGCAAACTTAGATAACTAAATTCTTTGCAACTCAGCAGCCACAGACTTCAAACCCTTAGCTGATTCTAAGAAGCACTGGTTTTTTCTCATTGCTCATACTGCTGTCATTTATTGGTCTCTTCATCCCTGGAACTGCCATTGTCCTCCAGAAGTTTGAATCAGAAAGAAAAGAATGACTGTATGTATGCATGAATGAAAAAAACATTAATTAGATGCTTACTGATGAAGCACTAGGTTCTGATTGGTTTGGAATATGAAAAACAAAAGCATCTTCATAGCCACAAAGATTATTTCTTCGAAGAACACAGGGGAATATGAAAATGATCTGTGTGAGTGTGTGAGGGAAGAGATAACTACTTAGAGGTCTGAGGGAGGGAGGGAAAGGAGAAGCGAAGGCAAGGTTTTGCAGAGTTAAGGAGGAATTAAGGAAGGTCCTAATCCAGTAAACACTCATATGTACATTATGTCTACTTCAAACTGCATGATTGGAGTACAAAAACTGGGATATGCTAATGCAGTAAATGAGGGTGCTTTTCTCACAAAGGTTACTTGGGCAAGAAGTATGTGTCTGCTCGGGGCAAGAAAAAGTCCCTCATCTGCATGGTCCTTAGTGATTCCTGGGTGCTTGGGCAAGCCTTGGTCATGTTGACAAGAGAGCAGCCCCAGGAATGTGGCCTGCCTTTGTGGGAGATAAGGTTGACAATGGGAATAGGTTGGGCTCAATAGAGCTCATATCACCATGTCAGAAAACTAGGATTTATTTTTGTTCAGTCCTCTCTGCCTCTTCATGACCCTATTTGGGGTTTTCTTGGCACAGACACTGGAATCTGCTATTTCCTTCTCCCATTCATTTTACAGATGAGGAAACTGAGACAAAGAGGGTGAAGTGACTTGAGCATTATCACACAGCTAGTAAGTGTGTGAGACTAGATTTGAACCCAGGAAGATGAGGCTTCCTGACTCTGGGTCGGGCACTCCGTCTGCTGATGGGATTGGCATTGCTCTTACCTTGCACCCTATCTTGTGGAAAACTTGCCCATCAAGAGAAACTTTGGCCAGTAACAAAGGCAGCGTTTTTTTTTAAGACTTGGGGCATACATGATACTGTTGTTTACAACCAGAGATCTTTGAAATATGTATAACCCAGGCCATCTGCATCTGGCTGGGTAGGCAAACACATCCTGTTTTTCTGTTCTTTGTGTTTAATAACTGCCCATATAAAGAACTAACTCAGTCTGTGACACCTGGCCCAGAAACTGGTATAAATATGGGGTCTCTTGTCTAGCTTGCTACTGATCCTTTAAGGTCTAAGCCCACCTCACTGTTTGCCTTAAAATCTGTCTTGACTGAGAGCCAATTTGGTCCCTGAAATTCTTTTCCTGAGCAACCCTGACTGATCCTGACCCTGACAAATCCTGACTAATCCTCATCATCTCCTCAACTACCTAGCTGCCCCTAAAAAAATGATGTTAAGTGCCACTCATTCAAATACAAAAGAAAAACAATTCCTGTCTTATATTATAAAAGGAGACACCACATAGAGGGGAATAGTGGCCAGAAAGAGTCATTGGGTTTGGAAAGTCACAGGGATTTTTAGTAGAGCCACAAGAAAGTAGCTTGGTTTACCTCCACAAGTAGCATTTGGAACTAGCAACTAGTATTGATTTGGAAAGAAAGAAAAAATTTTTTTAAAAAGTGCAAAACACAAATAATATCCTTTTGTCCTGACATGTTCATATTTTGCTGCTGTCACAAAAAGTGTCATTCCAGAAACGAAATGAGTAATATTTTCACTTTCTGGAGTATGACAATTTGTTATCATAGTCAATGTCTCTCTCGCTCTCACTCTCCCTGCTTCCCCTCCACTTCCCTCTATCTTCATCTCTCTCTTTCTTTCTTCTTCCTCCCCTCTCCTCCTCAAAAAAATCACAGAAGCAAAAGATATATTCCCTGAATTACATCACCATATGTATAGGAATATCTGCAATTAGAAAATTAACTCATTGAAAATAACTTACTAAATCAGAAATTTCCCTGGGAAAAATGGAAAAAGGTAATAACTGCTACACAGAGGGGAAAAAGAAACCACTAAATTTTCAGATCAGACTAATTTTATTTTGTGTAGTAGTATCAAGCAACTGGTCAACAAACATTTATTAAATACTTTCAGGGAATGTATATTCTAATGAAGGAGACAACATGCAAATAACTATTATATATAAGATATATAAAGTAGAAATGAAAAATGATTTCAGAGGGAAGACATTAGCAGTGAGGATATGGGATGTGAGGGCAACCTGAAATGACTTCCAAAAGGTAGGATTTGAATTAATTCTCTAAGAAATCCAAGGAAGACAGGAATTGAGTAGAGAGAGCATTTCAGGCAGGAGGGTAGCAGTGAAAATGCACTGAGTTAGGAGGCAGAGTGTGAGAATAGCAAGAAGGCCTGTGTTGCTGAACTAAAGATTTCTTTGGAATAAAATGTAAGAAGACTGGAGAGGTAAAGTTCAGGCTGTAGAAGACTTCAAATGCAAGAAAGCATCTCAAGTTGACCCTGAAGATAATAAGAGTTCATTATAATTAGGGGGTAGGAGTGAGGGTGGGGGACATTCAATGGGGATGGAGCTCTAATATGGTGAGATTTTTGCTTTAGACAGCTGAATGGGAAAGTGGGTTGAGAGAAGACCTACTAGAAAGCTTTGGTATAAAGGCTAGCTGTCATTCATTCAGGATGTATTATTGATTTAGCTGAGGCATGAATTTTACTCAGAGAAACTATTTCACCCTTGGAATGAGCTCTGCTGGCTTTCATCAGCTTGTACAGTTGTTGCTGAATCATACTGTTATAATAATCTATTGAATATAGAATTTTTTTTCATTTCAGAAAATAGTCTCATTGTACTTTGCCTCAAATTGACATCCCTTTCCCACATCAAAAATTCCCCAAATGGGTTGTTTGTGTCCTTTGATACCTCTTTATATTTCTTAAAGTAGCCATACAAATTTCTTATGAAGTGATTGCTTCCCATTCTAGAATAAAAATATTTGTCCCCAAAATAATAAAATGCTACCTTTAAAAAAGGCTCTTTTTAGTTTTCCCCCTTTTTTAATCTCTCTTTCCAGATTCCAAGCTTTGTTTGAAGAACTGGAAGAGAGACAAGCAGAATTGGGCATTTCTAGCTTTGGGGCTTCTGTCACCACTATGGAAGAAGTCTTCCTTAGGTGAGTAAAGCAGTATTTCTGGGAGCTTTTGCATTAATAAGGAGTAAATGGTGGAATGATGTAAAGTTTCAGAAGTGGGAATTACAATTAACTCCGAAACGCTGGAATTCCCTACAAGAGATTCTAAAGACAATAATGAAAAAGTATTTGAAATTAATAAACTAGTGGGAGAATCAATAAATGCAGTTGATTATAACTGTGCCCACAGGGAAAAAAATGAACTAAGTAATAGACCTGTTGAGTTAGATTATCAGGAAGATTTCTTCTATCAAATCATTTGAAACAGGTCAGCATCCTAATTTTGTTCCCTCTGTCTAAAATGTCCATAGTGTAAGTGCTCAGTAAATGTTGATATATGAACCTTTTCATGTTTTTTCTTGGGCTTTCACTAAGGTACAGCAAACCTCTCAGTCTTCCTATGAACTTTTTTATTTAATTCTTTTAAATTTTATTCTAATGTTTGCATTTTCTTATAATTCCCTTTCAGAAACTGAGCATGATGAATTTGGGGGAAACTTCTTGCTCAATGACAGTGATAAATTTTAATGTATTGTGATCTCTATTAAACATTATTTTGCTATAGGTAACAAAAGGTTTCCTTCTTCCTCCAAAATTTAACAGGACATGGAAAAGGACAATGGAACACTCCTTCTTACTCCTCCCCTTTCAGATAAATGGTTTTAAAAATGTGCCTGCTGTCATTTATGACTAAAGAAAAAGCCTCCAAGTGGCATTATTTCTTAGACAATTATGACTCAAAGGATTCTTAATCTTTAGATTCACTTTAACATCAGCACAAGATTAAAGTACCTACACATACAGAAGGGGATTTTTTAGCTTCATTTTTTAAAACCTATAACAAATTTCAAGATTTCATCACTATTTTATGTTGTAATTTGTCTTTCATTTTTCAAAGAGGAGACATTTTTAACTTGTTTTTAACTTGTGCATGAACTAGATTTTAGTGAAGTAGAATTGCAGAGTCTTCAGCTTCACTTTCTCTTCCTGAGTCATCAAAGTCCAGTGGCAAAACAAAAGTAAAGATGACTGGAGATAATTCAGGATGCCACATATCTGATCAAACTTCAAAAACTCCAGAGTGCCTATGTCAACCACCTTCATGGCCTTTGGAACAAATTGTTCTCATGTGCCTATTCTACTTAAGAAAGTCTTCACATGTTTGGGGTAGACAACCTCTAACTAACCAACAGATTGGAGACCCATTGGTTACCCTCAACCTGATATAACCCATCCACCAAAATAGTTTAATGCGGTGTGGCTACCAAATATGCTTCTTGAAATCATGGGTGATAGTTGAGAGCCAGGTAGACACTAAAGCATTATTTTCTCAGCGATTGTTGTTTGGTAGTAACCTCTCAGAATTCCATGGACCTGATTTCTTAACATGTTGTATATCAACTAAAATGTTACAAAAAGTGCATTTGTCTTTCTAAATATTAAAAGATAAGACTATTATAAAGAAGAATGCAGTTCTTTGGGAGAGCTTGTTTTCCTTCATACAAATCTAAGCCATATAAAGCTATGTTCTCAAGCATCAAACTGACAGAGCTAGATGGACCTCAGTGAATTTCAGACAATGCTTGTTAAAGAATTACATCTTGGTAAATTATATCCAGATTCAACCAGTATGTTATCTCATCTTGTAGCATGGCTTTGCTTTTATTGGTTTCTCAAAAATCTGAAGACTACAAGCAACAAAGATACAAAAACTAGTTAAATACAGAAGTCTATTGGTGCTCCTCTTTGAAGGAGAAAGACTCCTCAACTGTCAAGGTTATCCAGGATGTGTTGCTGTCACAGGGTGATTTGCTGAGTATATTTGCTTTCCCTTTATTAGATGACTTTGAACTGTTCTGTCTCCTCTCAGCTTCTTCCATCCTAAACAAGATGTTGGTTACAATTACAATAATCTGGCCTAATTCCTCTTCAGGTTACCCATGGAGCAAATAATGAAGGATCCTTGAGAGCTGACTAAATTGTACCTCTCCATGGACAATTCTTAATATTTTCTTTTTTTGAAAAGCTACATCTTGTTTGTATGCAGATAAGGAAATGGGCTGACTGAAGTGAATCAATTCTTCATTAAAAAACTGATCTCCTCTTGAAGGCTTACAGATTCCACTTAAATAAAAGCTGATGCAATATGCAATTTAAAAAATTTGAAATTCTTAGTAAAACTTCTATTGTAAAAAATATCAAAATGCATAGGAGAATTCTTTGAAATTGAAAAAAGTTAAGAATGTGATTTTGAGAACAAAAGATAGTTTCCCTGTCTAGTTTTGAGTGATCATATGGGAAAGCATAGTTCAATAATCCCTTTATCATAAAAATGTTAATTGCTAGACAACTCAAGATATGAGCAAGAACAAAACAGCTTACATCTTGTCCTGATGAATACCCACTTCTAAGTATTTGAAAGGGCATTAATATTAAAAGGTCTTCCACCAACCCCAAAGTAGCTAAAAAACACCCAACCAAACTCTGCATACTGAAGAAAATAAAACTTGGAATTATCTGCTCTATGTGAAATCATTTTCTCTGGACTATCCTATAAATTGATTGCCCACTTCAGATAACACTACTACTCCTTCCCTTCCTTCCCCTACTTTTATTTAATGATATCACCTCAGTTAGTTGTTGCTTCTTACCTACTTTTTCTGACCAGCTGTAGGCACATCATTAAGTTGAGGAGAATAAGGCTTGGAACAAGCAAGTAGACCACTTGATTCCAAATCCAGTTGTCTACTCACATTAGTTGTATAAAGTTGTCTACTAAACTCTGGAAAACATAATAAAGCTCATATCTTATTGTTATTGCTATTGTTATCAATAAATTTTGTTTTGTCACAGCAGATACTTACTGACAAACACTCCAACTCCTTAAAAAGTATATCCCCAAAGAAAACTTAAGCAAAGAACCCAATAGTGTGTATTCTTATTATTTAATAAAAAGGATGAATGCAAGTTTTAATTTTTATAATTTGGTAACATCATTTGTGTTTGAGTTGGGTTTTGTTGTCTTTGCTTAGATTTTTTGGAGTCACTGTACATATTATTCTTTTGGCTCTGCTTTTCTTCACTCTGCATTATTTCATACAAATTTTCCTGCAAGTCTTGTTTCTTTGAATTCTTTATATTCATTGTTTCTTACAATATAGTTGTATTTCATTGCATTAATATCCTACAATTTGTCAGTCATTTCCCAATTTAGGGGCATATAGTTTATTTCCAGAATTTACTATTACAGTGTTTTTTATGAATATTTTTATACTTTCTTACTATCACTGATCTTGTATCTTAAACCCGTTGGTGAAAGCTCTGAATCAAAAGGCATGATCCAGGAGAGTCTAGGAGTGAATACAAAGAGATGATGAGAAAGGTGGGAAAAAAAAAACAAACCTTTTGCTAGATCCTTTTTCCAGAGCCTCTGAACTCTGATTCAGTAGTAGAATTTCAAAGAATGAAAGCCTCATTATGGACTTAGAGCTACCACCCAAAGCTGGAATCAAATCAGACATCAGAGTGGTGGAGGAACCAGTTACCCCAGAGAAAAAAAATTCAAGCTATGACAAACTTAGCAGTTCAAGAACAAGTCCTCCAAGCAAAATGTGCAAGGTTTCAATGATGACACTTCTAGAATGGAGAGCTTGGATATCACTGTAATCTATTCCTGGGAATCCTTTAACTACTTGGAGTTGCATGAGTTGATCTAGTATGGCAGCATCTAACTGACTCTTCATCTAACAGGCCTATGAAGACAGCCTCATTTTCCAGACTTATTTTCCCCTACTTCATTATCCAAGAATTTTCCATGGGAAATTCTCTCCCCCGCCTCCTATTTCTTATAATTTTCTTGAAGTTCCATTCTGGAGTCATGTCATGGGAAAAATTCCTCCTCCCACAGTTGCTAGGTCTTTTTGTTTCTATGTCAGCAATACTGATCATTTACTGTAGGACCAACTCAGAACTGCTGGAGATACAAGCATGTCCTAGCTACCAGCTAGACATTTTAGTTATAGTTATACTTTGCCCAATCACCTTACCTCTTCTATCTTTACTTTCTTGTTCAGCTGGTTGTTCTCACGTCCTATTTAATGTAGAAGAGAGACATAAATAAACACTGGTGGTTTCAGAAAAACATGGCAAGACCTATATGAACTGATACAAAGTGAAGGGAGAGCATTGTGCACAGTAACAGCAATATTATAATGATGATCAACTGTTAAAATTTAATTTAACTACTTTGATCAATACAATGAACCAAGGCATTTTCAAAGGACTCATGATGAAAAAATGCCCACCTACTTCCAGAAAGTGAACTGATGAACTATGAGTATAAATATGAGTAAAAATGAGAAGTATAATTTTCTCAACTTTTTTTTGCTTTTTTGTGATATGGCTAATACGAAAATCTGTTTTGCATGATTTCACATGAATAATTGATAACATTATTTACCTTCTCAAAGGAGGGAGGGAGATAATCTAGAATTCAAAACTGATTTTTAAAAAAAGAATGTTAAAAAATGAATTGGGGGGGGGGAGTGTCAGCTAGGTGGCACAGTGGATAGAGCGCCAGCCCTGAAGTCAGGAGGATCTGAGTTCAAATCTGGCCTCAGACACTTAACACTTCCTAGCTGTGTGACCCTGGGCAAGTCACTTAACCCCAATTCCCTCAGGAGAAAAAAATAGAATTAAGGGGAAAGCCAAAGTCATTCTGGAAGCAACATAATCTAAAAGTATTAAGGGATAATTTTACTAGAAAGATATCCCAGGAAGGAGGAAATGCCAAAAGAATGAAGAAAATTAGAGGTAATAATATTATCAGTAAAGAGATGATTGATTACATCAATAACTAATTATGTGTCTTTCTAATTTTTATATACATATCCAAAGTATCTTTGATGACTCTCTATAGTAGGTCATATCTTTTTAATCACAAAAATGAGCAAAAGATACAGCGAACACAATGCACACACTCATAATAGATTGATAGAGCAAAAAGGCAGTCTTAAAGACCCAAAAGAGCCTGGCATCATACTTGGCACATAATTAGTACTTAATAAATGTTCATTGGTTGATCAATATGTATTACAATCAATACAAATACAATTTATCAATATGTATTAGTCAATACAATTACAGTTGGTCAATATGCATTACAATAATGTATTGATAAATGCAACCACTGAAGTAATTATTCAACAATCCTCTGATTATCCTTATCAAACTAGGCAAAGAAGGAGATAAATGCTTGTCAAAAGTGTTCACCACTGTCATGGAAGGTATACTATTTAATGTAGAAAGTGTTCTGCTTCTCTGATCTAAATGGCCTCCCTTCAAATATCTGAAGGCCTTTCCAGCCTGTGCACCCCTCCTCAATTGTGCTAATACTCCCAATACATAGCTTTCCATTTATGGAACTCACAAAACCTTACCATATTGGAAAGCAAATCTCTGCCTCTATTGGGAACTGTTCTGTTCTTAATCTCAACACAGTGGGCCAATAAGAGTAGGTATGATCCTTGAGGAAACTACCATTTTTGAAAAGTATAATGAAAAAAGTGCTAAACTTAGAATCGGGAAAGCCTGTGTTCAAATCCTCCTTCCGTTAATAATGTTAATAATTACTACCACTACTGCCATTACCACCACCACCAGCACTCAGCAGCTTCTTTAAGATTCACTTCATCTGTCTATATCATCCTAATTCTCACTGCAATATCCTATCCTTCTTTTTCAAGATCTGTGACTAGTTCACAACCTTTCTTTCTACCCTGACCCTTCTCAACATGATGAAGTATTCCTCAATGACAATAGAAATCTAGTGTTTGATAAACCCGAAGACCCCAGTTTTGGGGATAAAAACTCACTATTTGACAAAAACTGCTGGGAAAATTGGAAACTAGTATGGAAGAAACTAGGCATTGACCCACACCTAACACCGTATACCAAGATAAGGTCGAAATGGATTCATGATCTAGACATAAAGAAGGATATTATAAAGAAATCAGAACAATGTAGGATGGTTTACCTCTCAGACCTGTGGAGGGGGGAGGAATTTGTGACCAAAGAAAAACTAGAGATCATCATTAATCACAAAATAGATAAATTTGACTATATCAAGTTAAAAAGTTTTTATACAAACAAAATGAATGCAGACAAGATTAGAAGGGAAGCAATAAACTGGGAAAACATTTTTACATTCAAAGGTTCTGATAAAGGCCTCATTTCTAAAATATATAGAGAATTGGCTCAAATTTATAAGAATTCAAGCCACTCTCCAGTTGATAAATGGTCAAAGGATATGAACAGACAATTTTCAGATGAAGAAATTGAAACTATTTCTAGTCACATGAAAAGGTGCTCCAAATCACTACTGATCAGAGAAATGCAAATTCAGACAACTCTGAGATATCATTACACACCTGTCAGATTGGCTAAAATGACAGGAAAAGATAATGACGAATGTTGGAGGGGATGTGGGAAAACTGGGACACTGATACATTGTTGGTGTAACTGTGAACGGATCCAACCTTTCTGAAGAGCAATTTGGAACTATGCTCAAAAAGTTATCAAACTGTGCATACCCTTTGACCCAGCAGTGTTTCTATTGGGCTTATATCCCAAAGAAATCATAAAGGAAGGAAAGGTCTTGCACACATGTGCAAGAATGTTTTTGGCAGCCCTTTTTGTAGTGGCTAGAAACTGGAAACTGAATGGATGCCCATCAAGTGGAGAGTGGCTGAAGAAATTATGGTATATAAATGTTATGGGATATTATTGTTCTGTAAGAAACGGCCAGCAGGACGATTTCAGAGAGGCCTGGAGAGACTTGCATGAACTGATGCTCAGTGAAACAAGCAGAATCAGATCATTATACACAGCAACAAGACTATACGATGATCAATTCTGATGGACATGGTTCTCTTCAACAATGATGTGATTCAAACCAGTTCCTATTTTTCAGCGATGAAGATAGGCATATACATGCAGAGAGAGGCCTGTGGGAACTGAGTGTGAACCACAACACAGCATTTTAACACTTTCTGTGAATATTTCCACGCATTTTGTTTTCCTTCTTAGGTTTTTTCTTCTTCTCTTTCTAGATCTGATGTTTCTTGTGCAATAAGATAACTGTATAGATATGTATACATATATCGGATTTGTCATATAATTTAACATATTTAGCATGTATTAGATTACCTGTCATCTAGAGGTGGGGGGGGAGGAGGGGAAAAGCTTGGAACAAAAAAAAAGTTTTGCAGAGGTAGAATGTAGAAAAATCACTCATATGTTCTGTAAATAAAAAGCTTTTAATTAAAAATAAAGAAAAAGAAAAAAAAAACATGATGAAGTATTCTAATTGATGTCCCCTCAGACACAATCCCAGTTCATCCAACTCCCCAGTTCTCATGATCTGTATCTTCATTCCATTTCAATCAAGAGATGGTCACCTCTTTTCTCATTGTTATTGTAATTGTTCTATTATATTGTTGAGATAGTATGCTATCTCAAATCATAACTCCTACCCTCTCATATAAAATCATCATTTTCATTTCTTTTCATTTGTTCTCCTTTTTGTAAAGTCAAGTCAATATGCATTGTGCTAAACATGAAAAATACATATGCAATTATATATTGGAAAAACTGAGAATTCAAAGAAAATTGATATCATTGACCAAAAAATGCATAAAATAATCAACCTAACAAAGCAAGATCTTTAACTATTCAATCTCAATAAAAGAGGTGTAGTAGGCCAAATATAAATTTCCAAAAGGGAAAAACAACAAGCCAGATGGATTTGCATATGTATTCTAATGTTTAAAGAGTAATTAATACATATGTTACAAAAACTGTTCTCAAAAAGAGAAAGAATGTAAGAATGTATTCTACCAAACTCATTTTTCTGAGAAAAATATGATTCTAATATCTGAACTATGGTAAAGACATAGAACTATAGTCTAATCTCATTCACGAATATTAATACAAAAATTAACATAAAATCCTCACAAGAAGACATGAAAAAGATAATGGAAAAAAAAAACCTTATGACTAAGTCGGATTCATGCCAGAGATGTAAGAACGGTTTAATCTTTTTCCCCCGAGGCAATTGGGTTTAAGTGACTTGTCCAGGGTCACACAGCTAGGAAGTATTAAGTGTCTGAGACCAGATTTGAACTTGGGTCCTCCTGACTTCAGGGCTGGTGCTCTATCCACTGAGCCACCTAGGTGCCCCAGAATGGTTTAATCTTAAGAAAACAATTAGCATAATGATTCACATCAGAAAGAAAGCATTCAATGTTCCTCTTACCTCTCTGACCACTCCTTAATTTCCATTGTTGTTGTATCATTCATCTCTCACCTCCTAAATTTAGATGTTACCCCCTAAGTTTAGATATGTCACACACACACATACATACACACACGTGTGTATATATACATGTATGTCTATATATATATCTATATATATATATCTATATATATATATATATATATGCCTTCTAAAGATTAATCTGTTTCCTTGGAATCTGTGAATCTATGTATCTGTCCTCAGGCTCCAAGTCTATATCACCAACCATCTATTGGACATTGTCACCTGAACCTCATATTGGTATCCCAAATTTAGTATATTCAAAATGAAACTAGTCTTTGCCCCTAAACATTTCCCTCCTCAAAAGTTCCCTAATTCTACTGAGGTCACCACCCACTTTCTAGTCACCTTGACAAACTTAATTTTCTCTCACTACCCCAATACTGAGTTTTTAATTGTATATTAAATTTAGCATGATAGGAAAAATGCTTATTTGTACCCCTTTCTGAACTTTGTTCTGCTCTTGACATTTTTGGATGTTTCATTGATACCTTTTTTTGCATCATTTTCATTGATACTTCATTCTATCCAGCAAATCATATAGATAGAAAATACAATAGATATATTTGTGTTCATATATATATATATGTATATATATGTTCACATGTATGTATGTCATTTTGTACCTCTAATCTTATCACTCCATATCATCAGTGTTTTGGAGTCATGATCAATGATTGCATTGATCAGAGATTTTAAGTCTTTAAAAATTGTTTTTCTTCACAGTATTGTTATGGTCACTATATAAATTATTCTCCTGGTTCTTCTTACTTCAACTCAACATAAACTTTTACAAGTCTTCCTAGATTTCCATGAATCTGTCCCTTTTGAAATTTCTTGTGACACTAATATTTCATTCATTCATATACCATCATTTCTTCAGCTATTCACCAATTGATAGGTATCCACATCATCTCTAGTTCTTTGCTACAACAAAAATGCTAATAAATATTTTTGGATTTTTCTTCTGTCCATGATTTTTGGGGGATATATGTGATTTAGAATCTTTCTGAGTATAGTTCCAAATTGCTTTCCACAATATTTGGGCCAATTCATAGCTCTACCAATAATTCAGTAGTGTCTCTCTATCCATATCCCCTCTAACAATTGTCATTTTGCTTTTTCACCCTCTTAGTTGATCTGCTGGGAATAGGAGGAACTTCAGTGTTCTTCACTTATTATTAGTGTCTTGGAACATTTTTTTATATGACAGTGAATGGCTTGCATTTCTTCTTTTGAAAACTTATTTTGCTGATGATTTATCGATTGGGAAATGGTACTTTTTACATATTCATCAATTTCCATGTATCTCACATATCAGACTCTTATTGGAGAAATTTGCTGCAAAAACTTTTCCCCAGTTAAGTTTTCCCCTTCAACTTCTAACTGATTTTCATTCAATCCTAGGCTAAAGCTTGCTGGGGCAAGATTAGCAATAGAATAAGGAGGAAGGTACTTGAGAAAGGAGGACAATGTAAAGTTGAACTGGCACATCAATGGGTCAAGATGGGCAAAGTAAGAGAATATACCTAGTATGAGGTAATGGTTTGGTAAAGAACTAAGTGGTCACTTGGAGGCAATGGTGAGGATGAAGAACACAGTTTGGAGTTGCAAGACAGAGGGAAAAGTGGAATAAACAGCTTGTGATAAGGGAATTTCATATTTCATAGATTTGGAAGTAGTGAATTTTGGAGAGATGACTATCTTTATGTATAGTTGATGTGGGGTGGGAAGGTAGACAATAGCCACTAGAATTGTGATTTAGTGGGAGATAATGATTAAATGAAGAGAGGATGATGGAAGAAGGAGAGCCTAGAAAGAGCAATGAAAAGGAAAAAAAATATTCCATCTCCCCTTTGCCCTTGACCAGTGAGTTAGGAAACAATGAGTGACAATGCACCCAGTGTTGGAATGGGTGACCAAGGAGGCTGTCATAAGAAGGGAGTCAAGTCTCAGTGAGAACTAGAAAACCAAAGGAAGGACTGAGAAAGAAAAATACTGAAAATCAAAGCAAGTTTGGTTGCCTGTAGGAATAGCCATACAAAAAAAAGTACTTTAAAAAAGCCAAAAGTGCCTACAAAAAACCAAAGAGAGAAAAAGGAGCTATTACAGAAGTAGGTAGGAAATCCAGGCAGAACAATCTGTAACATTCCAAGAGAATGTGTCCCTATGTTTCTTACCTTGTTTTTGATGCTGAGAAATCCTGGATTTCTCTATTTCTTTGAATTTCCTTTTTAGGCTCATTAATAATGCTATTTTCTATAGAAATGCTTATTTATTTTAGGTTTAAGATGATGCAGTTTTGATACTTCAAGAGTTTGGAAAATGATTTATACATTCCAAAAATATTTATTTACAACTTAGATGTTATTACATTGTCCTAGATATCATCTCATTCTGTACATCATTCCTCTACTTTAGCGACAATGCTAAGTAGTCTTTTCATTTGATAGTTTTGCATTGCCTTGAAACACATTCTCTGAATTAAAATAAAATTTGGCTACAGATTATAGGGAAATGTATTTATCTTTATGTCAACCTATTGATAAAGGCTAGGCATGTAAGTTGATAAACAAAGTAGCAGTCTTTGAATAAACTTCTAAGCAAAGACTCACTTGTTCTAGCTGGTTAGTAATGAGGAGCCCCTTCTCCACAAATACAGCACATCTTTCTCTTTCCCCACATCATTTACATTTGCCTCTTTGGGTCTGTAATGTATATCAGGCCTTCTTTTATTTTTTTACTTTCAACCTCTTTTCACCCAAGAAATTTTTATGTGACCCTGGGTATATAAATACATAAATTATACAAATCAAATATTTACTGATAATAGATGATAATTTCACAATCTCTGCATTCAGTTACATGATCCCAAATGGATTTATGACCCAAAGTTTAAGGACCTTAGATGTATATCACTGTGAATTCAGCTTTAAATGTTATCTGTCCTCACTGGCCCATCTTTGAACATGTGGGCCCAGTCTTTGTCCATCATGTCCTTCCTGAATGAAAGTCATGTTTTCAGAGGCTGTGTTGAAACTCAGCTTGATAAGAAACATAAAAGATAGAGACAGAAAAAATATACATCTCCCTATGCAAGTAACATTTCCCTATGCAAATAAAATGAAATAAATTGCTTATGGTTTCTTAATTTAGGGTTAGCAAAGAAGTTGATTCCAGCATGGATCTCCAGGCCATCCATCTTCCTTCTATAGCAGACCTGCCCACTCTCAAATTGAAGAAGCAAACAGATCTCACTGCCACCTTCAAGAAGAGCGCCTTAGAAAAGTCAGGCACCAGGAAATACAAAATCTCACAGGTTTGGGAATCAATATCATTCTGTGATTACAGATTGTTTAAGCCCATTTCTCATAGCCATAAGAGGTAAACAGTTCAGCAAGATCAAATGCAGGAGATACTGGGCAGAGATGCTAAATTTGAAGTCATATAATCTGTCTACTTCCTTAGTGCCTTTGATCACCTTGCTTCTAGGTTTCTTCATCTGTAAAATGGGTATGATAATGCAGGCACTTTTGGGGAATTTGAAGATGCCATATTCAATGTGAATGAGCTACTATTAACATTGTAGCAAAGATCATACTTATGGCTCTAACCAGGCAGAGGGTAGAGTTGAAAGCACTAGAAGTAGTAACGAAAAAGTGTCAATTTTCCTTGTTCTTTCCCATGAAAAACACGCATTTCTATGGCCCTTTTTGTACAGTACTTCACTTTATCCTCACAACAACCCATGAGAAATGTGTACAGGTATTTTTATCCTCACTTTATAGAACAATAAGCTGAGAGGGTATTTATTTGAATTGACTATAGCCACACAGCAATAAGAAATAGAGCCAGGATTCAAACTCTTTGACACCAGATCTTGTGCTATCCATAAAAGTGAGAATTGGGTTCTTATAAACATATAGAAATGTTTATCTGTGAGAGACAGCAATCAGAGTGTTCTTTGCATTTTGGAATGCCTGGAAAGACAGATGCATCTTATGAGACTCATCTGATTTGTGAGCAGCAGAGACAGATAGAGAATAAAGGAGAGTTGTAAATCTCTCTTTTATCTTTCTGGAGATTATTCTTCTAGTGAGAAGATCGCAGCTGGTAAATTCAGCCTATTTGCTATTCATGAAATGGAGGTTGAACAGTAACAATTAATGTCATCATGAAGTAGAAGAAATCCTTGATAAGTGGGCTACAAACCTAAGGTCTCTGTCAGCCCTCTATCCAATTTATCCTGAATATAACTCATTTAGGCATAATTACATATTGTCTTCCCATTAGTGAACTCCATGAGGTGAAGGACTATCTTTTGCGCTTCCTTTCATCCTCAGTTCAGTACCTGACACACAGTAATGCTTAGCAAAGTTTATTTAATGATTAATTGAAAAATTGTATGACTCTGAGTAAGTCACAGTCTCTGAGATTCAATTTTCTCATCTATAAAATGGGTATAAAAATAGATACCTTACCTATCCTATAGAATATTGTGATATTTACTGAGATGAAATGTGTAAAGTACTTTACAGATTTTTTTGCAAACCTATAAAGTACTATATCAATAGGAATTTATGAAACATTTTGTGCCAGTATGAACAGAATGCTTGTGTTGTGATTTATCTGTTTACTTTTTGAAAATTATTCCTTTTTGATTGTTATTCATCCTTTATATATCATATATTATCTTTCTACCACTAAGCTGCCACAGATCCATAAATTGCAAATAATATGGAGTTGCTTCACATGTTTAGATTACCATTTGTAATTCCTTGTCTCTCCTCTGTCTTATAGTTGAAGCTTCATTGCCAGAAATTCTACGCCATGTTTATTAAGAAGGCACTATTCACTTGGCGCCACAAGAAGATGATGTTAACACAGGCAATGGTTCCTCTGCTTTGTGTTATATTCATTATACAGCTTTTTAAAATGAGTAGACAGTCAACAAAAATACCCATGTTACGTCTGACTTTGAACCAGTATGGTCATACGATTGTGCCTTTCTTCATCCCTACGACTTCTAGGCTGCATCCCAGACTCTCAGAACATATTTCAGACGTTATTCAAGCTGAGGGACATGTGCCACTGGAAAGTGTAGGTAAGAATCACATGAAAAGGGCCTGGTGGTATGTGAATACTTATGGCATCACAGGTTTTAGAGTTGCAAGGATCCTTAGAAATTAACATTTCCCACATTTCACAGATAAGAAGAAAGACCATGGCTTAGACAGGTAAAAGGACTTGCTCATAGTCATACTAGGATTATATGGTAGGACATCAAGATCTCCTGATTCTGGATTCAAGCTCCTGCCATTTCACCACACTGTTACATGAATCATTTCCAAGGAAACAATCACTCTGGATAAGTCCTTTGATCTTTAGTGGTCCCAAGCAATTCTCAAAGGCATGTCTAATTTCCAGAACTCATCTATTACCAAGTAAATATTAGTCTGTACTGAGAAAGGAAGTTTCCCATAGACATGAAATCAAAGGTATTCTGACCAAAAAAAAAAAAAAGCAATAATAGCATTATTGTACCAGAGTCAGGCACAGAAACATTTTTCAGGATAACAAACTCTAGGAAAGCAAAGTTAACAGTGGAGAGCATTAGACTGTTTTCTCTACATGTCCTAGTCTGAGGGTTTGGGAATCTACTAGAATCAGGAAAAAATATATATAACTATCCCATCTCTCCAGTTTATCATAAAATACTTACCAACTGGACAATTTTGTTAAGTCAGTTACAGTACTAGAAAAATTCAAGACATTCCAGACATAAAATTTATATATCCAAAGACAAAGAATCTTGCAATCATATGTGACTGGGCCAGTGGTGGTGAAACTAACAGGAGGACTTCTGGTTCTCTTAGTGATTCTTTCTAAAAGATAAGTGTCCTTGTCTAGCCTGTGGAACTCCCAAATCCCACCCGATCCTACTCAGACTTCATTAAGCATAATGGAAGGGCCACACTCAAAAGTTATTGACAAAATGGCTTCATAGTTTTCCTCATATTCACTGAACATTCCATTATTTTAAAAAAAGGGGGAGTTAGAAAATAATATGCAGTTCATTAAGACTTCTTAATATATTCATCACGTCTGACAATATACAACATTCCACACATAGTCCTCTATCTTTGCTATGAAGAAAGCAGTTCTTGTACAGTAAGCATGTTAATCTCTCTGATTCTAATTGCTTCACTTGGCATTAGTTTCCCATATTTTCCAAGGTTTACTTTTTTTGTTGTTGTTTTTTGCTGAGGCAATTGGGGTTAAGTGACTTGCCCAGGGTCACACAGTAGGAAGTGTTAAGTGTCTGAGGCCATATTTGAACTCAGGTCCTCCTGACTTCAGGGCTGGTGCTCCCATCCACTGCGCCACCTAGCTGTCCCACCAAGGTTTACTTTTACAAAAAGTAGTTATATTATTTGTGTGTATGTATAGACTTGCATGTGTTGATTTTCCTCAAATTCTCTAACCTACCAGTTCCTGACTTTCATCAAATACTGCTCCACTCCACCTTAACCCCATATAGGGACAATATTACCATTGATTTTGTCATCATAAAGAGGTGTTCTATTTCCATCAAGAAATTCCTTTATCTATAATGTAGCATTTCATCTCTCCTTTTGCCCATTTTTAAACTATTCCAAATCCTCTCTATGATCTCTAGTCTCTCTTTTCCTCAGTATTAGCCTAGGGTACCAGTGATTTTACTCTCTGATTTTACTTTCCTTTCTTTTTAATTTTCATCCTATAATTAACCAGTTTAGCATTATATTATTCCCTATTTTCTAATCACCCCCTTTTCCTTGTTTAGTTCATGCCTTTTCATATTCCAGCAAATCATTGTTCCTATCTTCTACCTTGTCTGCTCCTACTCATGTGCTCCTGACCAGATCTAGGGGAAGTTATACAGCCATACTGATTTTGTGAATCCTGCACAAAAAAAAAATGTAATCTAATCTCAATTGGGATGTAATCTAATCTAAACTCAATGTGGGTTCTGTAATATCTCTATGACCAGCAGTTTAGCCCCTTCATCCCTCTTGACATTCCTGCTGTTGCCTCTGTTGTCACAGCCTCAAGTCCCACAGCTGGTACTTCTTCCTGGCCATCTTCCATCCCAGTATGCTCACATAGACCTCTCTCTAGGTTCTCCCAAGTTGCCCTGGAATGAAAAAAAAATGAGATACTATCACTTGTTTTATTATTCCACTCGGAATTTGACTTGAAGCATTTTGAAAAAGTTGTTTATAGAGTTGGGTTGGGAGAGCTAAAGTAGAAATGCTCAGTTCTCTCCACCCTCTTGGCAGTATCTTCATCATTCTGTCTTCAATTCCACTTTTAGGTCTTTGTGCAATAGCCAGACTCCACATTATCCTTACCCCCACCTTCACCACCATCACTCTTGCATACTATGGTTGGAACCTGATTGTTCCTGACTAGAATTTTCTGGGGTCCTAGCTCTGATTTCCATCTCCCTTGGCATGTCTACCCTTGAAACATTAAACAGTTTGAGCTCCACTATCTATCTATCTTCTGTATTTTTATAAAACTTAGAGTGCTGTAGGCTCGGGAGTATCCCAGGCAGAGTGCTGCAAACTTTAACCCCCATCACTACCCCAGGCCATTCCAAGAACAGTATCATTCTTAATCAAACAAGAGAGAAAGAGAGCATCAAAAATGCCAAAGAGATTATTTTTATTAAATTAAATTTTTAAAAGTTTTGTACAAACAAAATCAATGCCACCAAGATTGGAAGAAAAGCAGAAAGCTGAAAAAAAAATCTTTATACCAAGTGTCTTTTCTAAAGGCCTAATTTCTCATTTGTAGAAAATTGAATCTCATTTATAAGAATACAAGCCATTCCCTAACAGATAAATGGTCAAACCATATGAATAGGCAGTTTTCATATGAAGAAATTAAAGCAATATATCCATGTACACTTTATATTCCTCTTGAGTATAATTCCAAATTGTTCTCCAGGATGGTTGGACCAGTTCACAAATCTACTAACAATATATTAGTGTCCCTATTTTTCCACATCCCCTGCAGGATTTCTTATTTTCCTTTTCTTTCATTTTAGCCAATCTAATTTGGTATGTGGTGGTACCTTAAAGCTGTTTTAATTTGCATTTCTCTAATTATTAATAATTTAGAGCATTTTATGTGACTATTAATAGCTTTAATTTCTTCTTCTGAAAATTGCCTATTCCTATCCTGTGACAATTTGTCAACTGAGGAATGACTTTTAAATTTTAAAAAAATTGACTCAGTTCCATATATATTTGAGAAATGAGGCTTTTATCATAGAAACTTGGTGTCAAAATCTTTTCCTATTTCCCTGCTTTCCCTCTCATTTTAAAAAGCTACATTAATTGGGGCAGCTAGGTAGTGCAGTGGATAGAGCACCACCCCTGAAATCAGGAGGACCTGAGTTCAAATCTGATCTCAAACACTTGACACGTCCTAGCTGTGTGACCCTGGGCAAGTCACTTAACCTCAATTGCCTCAGCAAAAAAAAAAAAAAAAAAACTACATTAATTTTGTTTGTATAAAACTTTAATTTCATATAATCAAAATTCTCTCTTTTATATCCCATTATCCTCTCTAACTCTTGTTTGATCGTAGCAATTTTTCTTTAACTATAGATCTGGCAGATGATTTTTTTTCCATGTTCAGGTACCCAATTTGTTTTCATTACAGTGTGAGATGTTGTTCTGGGCCTAGTTTCTACCAGACTTCTTTCCAGGAGATTTTATCAGATAGTGAATTCTTGCCCCAAAAGTTTGACTCCTTGAGATTATTAAACACTAAGATATTATGGTCACTTACTTCTTTATATTATATACCTATTCTATTCTACTGATACTCCACTCTTTTCTTAACCAGTACCAGATTGTTTTGATGATTACCATGTTGTAATACAATTTGAGATCTGATATTACTAGGCCACCTTTCTTCATAGTTTTTTTATTGATTCCTTTGATATTCTTGATTTTTTTGCTCTCCTAAATAATTTCTTATGATTTTTTTCTAGTTCTATAGAATATATTTTGGTAATCCGGTAGGGCACTGAATAAGATAAAATTGTTGTTTTATTATATTGATTCACCTTACTCATGAGCAATTAACATTTCTCCACTTGTTCAGATCTGACTCTATTTGTGTGAAAAGTATTTTGTAATTTTGTTCATATAGTTCCTGGGTTTGTCTTGGCAGGTAGACTATCAAGTATTTTTTGTTGTCTGCAGTTATTTTAAATGGAATTTCTCTTTCTATCTTTTCTTACTGGGCTTTGTTGGTAATACATAGAAATGTTGATGAATTATGAGGTTTTATTTTATATCCAATTTTGCTAAAGTTGTTCAATTAATTTTTTAGTTCAGTTTCTGGGATTATATAAATATGCCATCTATCATCAGTAAAAAGTGTTTATTTCTAATTTCTTCAGTTTATTTTTAATGTCTTATTGCTATAGCTGACTTTCCTAATATAATATTAAATAATAATTGTGATAATAAAAATTTTTGCTTTACTCTGATCTTGTTGAGAAGACTTCTAGTTTATCCTCATTACAGATAATATTTGCTAATGGTTTCAATAAATTCAATAAATACTACTTATTATTTTAAGGAAAGTTGCATTTATTCTTATGCTTTATAGTGTTTTTAATAGGACTGAATCAATTTTAATTGTTAAGGAATTATTTTCCTCAATAGGGCTTTGTGCCTCTTTTTTCCATTTGGCCAAGTCTGCTTTTTAAGAAGTTATTTTCTTCAGCATTCCTTTTTTACCAAATTCTTCATCCTCTTTTCATGATTTTCATGTAACACTTTGATTCCTTTTCCCAGTTTTCCACTACTGCTCTTATTTGATTTCAAAAATAACTTTTTGCTCTTTTTCTGTGTCTTTTAGGAATTCTTTTATTCTCCTAGGAATTCTGTAGCTTCCAAGAATCACAAGTAATATTGCTGTTGCATATGTTCCAGGTCAACTCCCACCACATATCAGAGATCTCTCCCTCCTTTTGGGCTAGAAAAATGTTTCACCCCAACTTTTTTTGGCTATGTTCCTCAAAAATTCAATTGACACATTATTTTAAAGCTTTTTGGAGGGGGATGTTGGGAGAATTTGACTGGAATGCCCCCTCTATCTTGGCTGTGCTTCCAGATAGACTTTTTGAAGTGGACATTAGAACAGATTATTATAATTGTACAGCTAACTGAGAGGTATAGAGAATATAAGACTCCACAGTGCTTATTGATTATCAATTTTTAGAAAATCTTTGGAAAAAACAATCCAGGTATTTTGGCACATGCCAAAATCCCAACTTCCAGAGAGGGTGAGGATAGTGGATCTCTTTAGCTCAGGGGTTAAGAGCTAGTGGGTTATGCTTATTGGATGTTCATACTTAATTCATCATGAAAATGGTAAGCCCTCACAGGATCTGGGAGACCAAGTAGGATGGGGGAAAGAGGATCAGATTGTCTAAGGAAGAATGAACTGGCCCAGATTGGAAACAGAACAAATCAGAACTCCTGTACTGATCAGTGAGTACTGGGATCACACCCTTGTAATCTGGGCAAGATATGGAAACCTGGTATTTAAAACACATATACACACATACACACACATGCACACAGCAAAATTTTACAAGTACACAAATAGAGAAGAAGTTGAGAGAAGATATCATAAAGGTACATGGGGGAATAAGCTGTTATTGTTAAAATATTTTTTTCTTTTATAAAAAAATAAGTAGAACATAAGAAATAAAGAAGAAAGACCATACAACCAAAAAGAAATAATTAGATCTAAACACAGACTTCTATTTTGCTACCCAAAACTCTTTAAAATATCTGTAGATTATTATGCTATTGGTTGCTAAGGGATACTGTAGGTTACTGATCCATATTTGTATCTTGTATGTTAATTCACATACTTTTTGTATATTGCTTGTGAATTTTAACTACTAAATCATGATGGAACAGTAGGCTGGGAGTCAGGAAAATATTATTCTGATTCTACCTCTAACTTGCTATGTGGCTTTGGACAAAGACTTTTCCTGACTAGACTTCAGTTTCCTCATCATATTTTGTGACAGGATTAGGGTAGGCCATTTCTAGGGCTGGATCATTTCTTCCAAGTCTAGTATTCCTGATCATAAGGAGGGCAGAGTGACTGGAGCCCTGCCTCAGGATATCACTCTTTGGGAGCCATTCTTCCTCCTTTTAGAGGTCTTCCTCCTTATGTTCTTATATGTTGTGGTTTTCCCATTGCCTTGCCTAGCTCCAAGGCCAATATCCTCATGGTTCAGTAGTTGTGTTATCCCCCTTTCTTCCCCTGTGCCATTGTGGCAGCCACTGCCTGTCCCTAATGCCACTTCCATCCCTCATTTGCTTTCTAGGTTTGGGGTTAGAGTCAGTCATCAGCTGCCTTATAATCCTCAGAGATGAATCTCGCCCTCTCCCAGTGTGACTGCACCCAGCCAGGGGAATCCTGGTTTTCTGTGCCATTTCTTTCATGGAGGGTGCCTTTGAAATTTCTCCCATTCACAGAGATGAAGCCTTGGGTCTCAATGTTTCCTGATATGGAGCAACATCTCTACTTCTATAGAGTCTTATGTCTGAAGTATATCTTTTTGGCCCAAGGTTTCCCCCATCCCTCTATTTCCCCTTAGTGTCATTATTTTTAATTACAACCTTCTTAATATTCTGTGATTTATGACCCCAGATGTTATCTTCAGATGCTGGAGAATTAATATTCTTTTTCTAAAACTCAATGTTATATGACAGTTTTAGACTCTGTCTTGACAGTATATGATTCTCTGACTTGTGTGTTCAATTTTGTTTATATTGTCCTCACATCAAGAGGTTTGGTTTAGTGCTACAAACACAAAAGATGTTTAATCACTACCAGTTGACTGACATTCTAATGTTGTTTTCGATCCCAGATCCTATAGAAGATTTCCTGATATTGATGGCAACAGAGGAATCTGATACCTTCGATGAAAACTATCTTGTGGCAATGTCCTTTCACGATGAAGGAGAACGAACAGTCATCACTGCTCTGTTCAATAATCAGGCTTATCATTCTGCTCCCATGGCCTTGTCAGTGGCGGATAATATTGTCTACAAGTTGTTTTTTGGCTCCAGGGCTTCCATTACAGTCACCAACGATCCTGAGCCTCCACATGATTCACATTCTGTTTTTGATAGATTATTTCAGTATGTGTAACTTCCCTTTTTATAAAGTTAAGACTATATCTCTGTAGTACTACTTCTCTACCTGTTTACTCAGTTTAGATGTTATACTCTTGAAGGCAACCTAAATTAGTGGATAAAGTGATGAAATTGGAGTTAACAAAACTTGGGTTAAAATCCTATCTTTAATACTTACCAGCACTTGTCAATCAATTAGCATTTATTAAGAGCTTTTTATGTGTCAGGCACTATGCTAAGTGCTAACCATACAAAGAAAGGCAAAAGATGGTCCCTGACCTTCAAGGAGCTTAAAGTCTAATGGGGAAGACAACATGTAAACAAGTATGGACAGAGAAGCTCTAGACTGAATAAATTTGAGATAACCAGTAGAGGGGAAGGCACTGGAAATAAAGGGAATTGCATAAGACTTCAATAGAAGGTGAGATTTTAGTTGGAATGTGAAGGAAGTCAGGGACACCAAGAAGCAGAGATGAGGAAGGGGATGGAGTATGAGGAAAAACACCACCAGGGTTAGTAGATGACAGAATACATGGAGAGGAGTCATTTATTAAAAAAAAAAAATTCTTAAACTGGAAAGGTTGGGAAGCACATTATGAAGAAATTTGAATGCCAGAGAATTTCATATTTGATCCTGGAAATGATACACAGTCATTAAAGTTTATTGAATAGGAAGTTGACATGGTCAGACTTGAACTTGAGGAAAATGAATATGCAGTATCAGCAATATTGTTTTAAGAACAACTTTGAGTAAATAAGTAATTTTGATTATTATGAATAACCAAATTGACTACAAAGGATATTTGAAGATGCTATCTGCATCCAGAAAATTAAAAATATTTATAGAATAATTTTATATATACATATATATATAATACAAAGGGGAGAGAGAGAGGAAAAAAGGGAAAAAAGAAATTTACATGATAATTTTATATTTAAAAGGAATACCAAATTGTAAAAGTAGATTAGTTTCATGCATAAACATATTATTTTATTATGCTACGTTATGGAAATACTTGTTTTATTCCATAAAATAAAAATAAATCAATACAAATTATTTTTAAGTTGACAGCTGGAGTGAAGGATGGACTGTATTGGGAAAAGACTTGTGACAGGGAGATCAACCAGACAGCTATTGCAGTCCAAGTATGAGTTGTTGAAGGCCTTCACCAAGATGACTCTGGTATCTAAGGAGAGGAAGTAGGGTGAGGAAGCATAAAAGAGTGATGTTACAAAAGTAGAATTGACAGAACTTGGAAACAGATTGGATAATAGGAATAAAAGATAGTGAGGAGTGGAGGATGACACATAGGTTATAAACCTGGGTAACTAGGAAAATGGTGATACCTTCAATAATAACAGGAAAATTAGGAAGGATTTGGGCAAGGAAATAACATAAATATTATTATGTATGGTTAGCATTTATATATAATGCTATAGATATGTGAAACACTTTCCAAATATTTCTCTTTTTATCTATCCCAAGCATCCTTTGATTTAGGTACTATTTTTATCCCTATCTTACAGAGAAAAAATTGAGGCAGACAAAAGCTAAGTGAATTGCCCAGCTAGGATCTGAAACTGAATTTAGATTAAGATCTTCCTGATTCCAGGTCCATCATATTATCCATTGCACCACCTAGTTTTGGGCTGGTTAGAGATGCAAATTTGCAACTGGAGATGCAAATCTAGAGTTTAGGAAAACAGTTATGATTGGATAAGTAGATCTGAGAATCATTAGCATAAGAATAAGTGAATCCATGGGAGCTAATGAGATCATCAATCATATAGAAGAAGAAATCATACAGAAGGGGAAGAGAAGAAGGTCCAGGATAGTGCCCTGACTCATAGTCAATGAAAGTGACCTGGAGGAAGATTCAGCCAAGGAGACTGAGAGGAACCAGGTGGATAATTGGGAGGGCAAGGAGAGAAACAGCTCCATGAAAATCTGAAGAGAATGGTTGACCTGGATCAAGTGTGGTCTCAGTTAATTACAAGCTGTTGGACCCTGGGCAAGTTATTTAACACCTGTTTGCCTCAGTTTCCTCAATAGTAAAATGGAGGTCATCATAACACCTCTCTTGAAGGATTGTGAGGATCAAAAGAGGTGATGTTTGTACACCACTTAGCAGAGTGCTTGTGACATAGTAAGTACTTGATAAATGCTTATTCCTTTCATCCTTTCCTTACCAAAGTTTTCGAAAGGTCAAGAAGTATTAGGATCAAGGAAAAGCTAGTAGATTTGCCAAGAGATAGTTTCTCTTTCAAAGTTGGGTAACTTTGAAAAACAGTTAAATGATGATGTCAGAAAACAGACTAGAGAATTGAGAAAAAAAGAAGTGGAGGTATCAGTTGTCGATTGCCTTTTCAAGGAGTTTAGAAACAAGACATATGAGATGAAATCTAGCGAAGATGGATGGATAAAGTAAGGGTTTTTTGAGGATGGGGGATGTTCATATTTGTAGCAACCATTAGATGGGAACAGGTTGAAAATAAATGAGAGGGAAAATGATCAAAGGGACAATTTGCTAGAGAAGATGGGATAGTGTGGGACTCAGGACTATGGACAAATTACTTAAAATTGTCTTGAGTCTTTGACAGTTCTCTAAGACTTACCTACTGAATCACAGAGGGCATGCAGGGGGCTCCCACACATTCAAAATCCCAGCACCCTGAACCTTTTTTCTTATATCCTGTCTCCCATAGGGGTCCTAAGGGACATTTTCTTTCCATTGCCTTGATTTTTGGAATGTCATTCATAATCAGTTCATTTGCTATTTTGGCAATCAGTGAGAGAATCATAAGGTCAAAACATATCCAGTTTATCAGTGGAATCTCTAAAACTCATTATTGGCTCTCTTCCTTGTTGTGGGATTTAATCATCATCTTCTTTAACACTTTGCTATTATTGGTAAGTATTGGATAGTGTATACATTGAGGTTCATTCTATTGCACATTATAGAAACTTCCCAATGCCCAGCACCTGAATCTAGCCAGAAAAGTCAAGTTGACTACTTTGACTCTTGCCAACTAGGAAACACAATTTAAAAGTTTCTAGATCTGCAGCCCTTTGTCTAAGAATGTTGATTTCCCCGGTTCTACAGAAACATTGATGACCTTCTTTAGGCTGAGTTCCCTATATATTTGTTCCCTAAAATCTTACCCTAAATATTTGGAGACGATATCATTGGGGGTAGGCATCCTTTCTGTGGCTCTCTTACCTTACCAATTAGAAGGGAAAACTATTCTAACTAGAAAAATAAGCAAATACAATAAGAGAATGCTATCCATTAAGGATTCCTTTGCTGCTGAGGAAATGAGGATATCTCTTACCTTCATTATGAAGTACCAAATTTTTTACAAAGGGCTCAGTTGAATTTATTGAAGGGGAATTGCAAAACTTCTTTTTTTAGAGTAGAGACTAGTGCATTCCTCTCTTATATTCAGAATTACTTTTATTAATTTTTTCTTTCTTTTCTTCCTTCCTTTTGAAACTGTGTCCATGTCTAAGGCATTCCTAAAAGTCGTGGATGAAAAAGCTTACATCGATCACGGTCAACCTCCAGCTACCTTTTTGATGTTAATGCTGCATGGCTGGTGTGCCATCCCTAGCATGTACCTGATGAGCTTCCTCTTTTCTGGCCCTACTTCTGGGTGTGCCAAGCTCATACTTCTGAACATCGTTTCAGGCATTATTCCATTCATCTTTATTTCTATCACGGGGATAAAAGGTAAAGGATATTCATTCCCCATTCATCAACTCATTCTGGTGAATCAGGAGTGAGGGAAGGCATGTTAGGAGTGGTTAGGACCAGTGAGTGAATGGGTGGGAATGAACTCAAGGATAGGGATATCACCAAGAACTGACATAAGAACTTCCAATCCTGAACAAAGATGACTGATTATTTGATTTGTTTCTCCTTGACACTAAATATAAAAGAGCATTTGCCTATTTAAATGCCCAAACATCTAATAATCAATCACTATTAAGTGCCTACTATGTGTCAGACACTGAAATAAGAACTGGAGGTATAAGAAAAGCAAAAGATAGTCTCTGCCCTCAAAGAATTTGCAATCTAATGGGGGAGACAGCATGCAAACTGTTATTAACAAGTTAGGTTCGGGATAAATAAAAAATAATTAACAAAGGAATGGTTAGAAACTGGAAGTTGAATGGATGCCAGTCAATTGGAGAAGGCCTGAATAAGTTATGGTATATGAATGTTATGGAATATTATGGTTCTATAAGAAAGAACCAGCAGGATGATTTCAGAGAGGTCTGGAGAGACTTGCATGGACTGATGCTGAGTGAAATCAGCAGAACCAGGAGATCATTATACACAGCAACAACAATACCATATGATGATCAGTTCTAATGGACATGGCTCCCTTCAACAATGAAATGTTTCAAACCAGTTCCAATTGTTCAGTGAAGAAAGCCATATACACCCAGAGAGAGGGATGTGAAATGTGGACCACAACATAACATTTTCATGCTCTCTATTGATATTCGCTTGCATTGGGTTTCCTTTCTCTGGTTTTTTTTTCCTTGTAGATCCGATTTTTCTTGTGCAGCAAGATAACTGTATAAATATGTATGTGTATGTATTGCAGTTGTCATATATTTTAACATATTTAACATATATTGGACTACCTGCCATCTAGGAGAGGGGGTGAGGGGAAGGAGGGAAGATTTGGAACGGAAAATTTTGCAAAGGTCAATGTAGAAAAATTATCCATGCATATGTATTGTAAATAAAAAGCTTTAATAAAAAGAAAAAAAAGAAAAAATTAACAAAGGGAAGGCACTAGGACTAAGAAGGATTGGAAGAGGATTCCAATAGAAGTCAGGATTTTCATTGAGATTTAAAGGAAGCCAGGGAAGTAAGGAGGCAGAGATGAAGAGGGAGAACATTGCAGGCATGCAAGACAGCCACAGCCAAAAAATGTTGTCCTCTTCATGGAACAGCCAGGAAGCCGGTATCACTGGATGGAAGAGTACATGTTCGGGAAAAGTATGAGAAAACTGGAAAGATAGGTGGAGGCCAGATTATGAAGGGCTTTGAATGGCAAGCAGAGAATTTTGTATTCAATCCTGGAGGTGATGAGATCCCTGGAGTTTACTGAGTAGGGGGATAACAAAATGAGATTGCATTTTAGAAAAAATTACAAGTGCTGATAAAGAGAGAATGGACTGGTGCCAGGGAGAGACCTGAGGCAGGCAGACCCACCAGCAGTCAGTTATAATGGTCTGGGTGTGGAGTGAGAGCAGTGCCAGAGGAGAGAAAGCAGAGTGTTGGAGGGACGGGGCAAAGGCAACATCCACAGGTCTTGGCAATAACTTGTAGGGATTGTGGGAGGAGTGGGTGTGATAGGACTCCAGGATGGCTCCTGGGCACCAAATAATGATAAATGCAGAAAATAATGGAGAGCTGTCAGAGAAGCTGAAAGTCATATAGACACAATAAGAACCTTGAGGGAAAGCTAGTGTAAAATAGTAGAGGGGGCCAGCAAAAGAGAGAGAGAATTCAAGGGAGAGGAGAGAGCCACACTCCCCCTCCTGCCCGTGGACCCCCGCTTCCTAACCTCTCCCTGTCCTGCAATCTGCTCCAGCCTCCAAGGGTCCACTCTTGCCTCTCAGTGGTGACTCCCCAGCCTCTCTCAGGTGTCCATGCCCGTCATCCAGCCACAGAGCAGCACAAACATGGAGTCAGAAAGAATTGCTGTGGGATCTTGGCTCACTTTGCCTTAGTTTTCTCAGCTATAAAATGGGTATCGTAATAGCATCTACCTCCCAGTGTTGCAAGGATAAAGTAAAATAACATTTGTAACACATGCCAAATAAATGCTAACCATATTATATTATTATTAGTAGGTCCATACGAGGCAATAATTGAGTATTATTGAGACTTATACATAGGAAAAAATAATTTCTGAATGTTAGTACAGATAGTATTAACTGTCAAGAGTCCAGAGGGAAGCAAAAGAACTTGAATCAGCATGGGCTGCCTGGGGTATGGTAAGATTTATTCTGGTACTCAAAGAATAAATAGAATTTTGATAGGCAGTAAGAAGACAGAAAATATTTCCTGGTAGCATCAGGGTACTTTCCTTATCCAGGAATAGGGAGTAACAGGGAAGATCTGTTCTGCCCTAATTATGCCAGTTGTAGAATGGCATACCCTCCAAGAGAATATTGAGTTACTAAAGAAAAAGGGATCCATGCAGGCTTGGCTACTAATAGTTTAGGTTTATTAAGATTTATTGGAGGAGCTTACTCACAAGATGCTGAAGTGGCAGCAAGACAACAAGGTGAATCCCCATGCCAACCCCAGGCCAGATATTATATAGAAATAGAACAAAAAAGGCGTAATGCTAGGGGTAGCCCAGAATCAGTGCACAAGTTCTCCCATGGAGTAGTTGGAGCCTCCTTTGTTGTTTACATTTATTCAAAGTAGTTTACATTTTTTGTGGAGTCCTAGGTCATGTTCCCAGGCTTTGGCTACTACCATACTTAAGGATGATTTGAAACAGACCTGGGTGTTGGATTTTGGTTAGCATAAATAAATTGTTGGTGTGATTATTCAATGCAGAGAATATTGGAGGAATGTCATCATTTGTGTCGTCAATGATCTACTTGTCAATGCATTGTTACCATGGAATTTAAATCAATGTAGAAGAAAGGGAGCTAGTAGATGTGTGAAAATGTCTTCACCATATTGTCACATCTTTGTCAATATGATAATATCAGGATTTGTATCAAAGAGGGACAGTGTGGTCAGTGGGGAGCCTAAAAGTTAGCAAGTTCTAGATCTGGAATATTTGTTGGACAAGAAAGTAAGAATATGACCACAGGATGATCCCTGAATAATTTTTTAAATTTATTTATGTATTTAATTTTTCCCCTCAGTTAAATTCAAAACAATTTTTTTACATTTGTTTTTAAGATTTTTTAGTTTTTGGTTCTATCCCTTATCCCCACCCACAATTAAGAAACCACATGTGAAGTTATGCAAAACATTAAGTCAAATTGTAAAAGAAAACACACATCTACTACCCTAATGAAAATGAAAAAAAAATTCTCAAAAGAATTGTTAAAAATAAAGCGAGAGATAGAGAAATAGAGAATGTTTTGATCTGTATTCAGATTCAATCAATTTCTTCTCTGGATATGGATAGGATTTTTCAACATAATCTCTTCAGAGTAGTTGTGAACGATTGTACTACTGAGAATAATAAAGTCATTTACAGCTAGTCATCCCAGAACATTGCTATTACTTTGTATATAGTATATTTCACTTTATTCATGGAGGACTTTCCAGGTTTGGTTTTTGGGTTTTTTTTTTGGGGGGGGGGGGTTTTTTTTCCTGAGAGCATGCTGTTCATCATTTCCCAAAGAACAATAATATTCCATTCAGAGAAATTTGCTTTGAAATTTTTTTACACTTACTATTGCTAAAAATGTGTTTATTTATTCTCTCTTTTCTTTTATCCTGTCCCTGTTCAAAAGTATTTTGCTACTGACCACTCCCTCCCCCACTATGCCCTTTCTTTAATCACTGTCCCCTTCCTTCCTATATCCTATTCCCCTCCTATTTTCCTGCAGGGTAAGATAGATTTCTATAATCCTATTGAGTATGTATGTTATTTCCTATTTAAGCCAATTCTGGTGAGAGTAAGGTTCACTCACCCTATCCTTTCCCCCTTCTCCTTCACTTTAAAAGCTTTATTCTTCCTTTTTCATGGCAAATAATTTGCATCATTCCACTTCTCCCTTTCCCTTTCCCCCAATACATTCCTCTCTCACCTCTTAATTTCATCATTAAATATATATATATATAATATGTGTATATATATACATATATATATATTATCCCTTCATGTTCAACTCGTACCCATGCCTTCTATCTAACTCCTAACTGCCATAATAATAATGAGAACATTCTAATGAGCTACAAGTGTCATTCTCCCATACAGGAATGTAAACAGATAAAACTTATATCGCTTTTCCTGATTACCTCCTTATGCTTCTCCAGAGTCTTATATTTGAAAATCAAATTTTCCATTCAGCTCTGGTCTTTTGATCACAAAAGCTTGAAAACCCTCTGTTTTATTGAATGACCACCTTCTTCTCTGACAAATTATACTCATTTTTGCTGAGTAGATGATCCTTGGTTGCAATCCTAGCTCCATTGATCTCCAGAATATCATATTCCAAGCCCTCCGATCTTTTAATGTAGAAGCTGCTAAATCTTGTGTAATTCTGTGTGGCTCCATTGTACTCAAATTGCTTCTTTCTGGATACTTGTATTATTTTCTCCTTATCCTGGAACTCTGAAATTTGGCTATAATATTCCTGGGAGTTTTTATTTTGAGATCTCCTAAAAGGAGGTGCTCTGTGGGTTCTTTCAATTTACATTTTACCCTCTGGTTCTAGAATATCAGGACAGTTTTCCTTGATAATTTCTTGAAAGGTGATGAACAGGCTCTTTTGATCATGATTTTCAGGTAGATAATAATTTTTAAATTATCTTTCCTGGATCTGTTTTTCAAGTCAGTTGTTTTTCCAATGAGTTATTTCACGTTTTTTTTTCTTTTTTTTTTTGTTTTGCTTTATTATATCTTGATTTCTCATAGTCATTAGCTTTCATTTTCTCAATTCTATTTTTTAAAGAATTATTTTTTTCAGTGTACCTCCTTTCCCAATTGGCCAATTTTGCTTTTTAAGGCAGTCTCCTCATTTCCTTTTCATATTTCTTTTTGCACCTCTCTCCATTCTTTCCCTAATTTTTATTCTATTTTCCTTTCTTGATTTTCAAAGTCCCTTTTGAGCTTTTCTAAGACTTGAGCCCAATTCTTATTTTTCTTGGAGGCTTTGGATGTAGGAGCTTTGACTTTGCCACAGACCCATTTTTTTGCCATTGACCTTTTGAGTCCTCTCTGGTGTCCCTGGGCTGAGAGGTCCAGAAGTCTCCAGCTATAGAATCTGAGCTGGATCTGGGGCTGGGTCAGGCCTGCCCTGGGATTGTGTGCTGGGCTCCCATCTGATTCCACAGCCGTTTTCTGCTAACCCTCCAAGGTCCTCTTTGGTGTCTCTGAGCTGAGAGGTCTGGCAGCTGCTTATTCAGAGGTCGGGCTGGCTGGGACTGGGGCTGGGGCTGGGGCTACACACTGGACTCCCCCCTTGGTGTCACAGACCTTTTCTCCTGAGCTTCCAAGTAGCCTTCAACTGGAAAAGGTTTTAGTCTGTTTTCTGGGATGTTCTAATGCTCTAAAATTTGTCTCTTCAAATTTGTCTCTTAATTTAAAGGAATTTAGAACAGTTTGGGGGAGAGGTTGGGCAAGTTCCTGCCTTTACCATCTTGGCTCCGCCTCCAATCCCCCAATGATTTAAAAGATGTTGGTCTCCAAATACAGATAGCCTGGATAGCTTGGGAACATGGAGAGAGGGAAAGTTAAGCTAGCATGAATCTTCATGATATTGGAACCCTAGAAGAGGGCATATGAGCTTGGCTCTGCAGGAGCATAAGTTGAATTTCAATTGATTAAAACTTGATTTTCAGAGTAAATATTAGCACTGAAACTATTATAATCCAGACTGTGCAGATGTGATTGGCAATTCTGATTCTTTGTTGTTCCTTCAAAGTGGAGAGAATAGGAGGATGCTGGGAAGATGGCAGAGTAGGTTGGTAAATCTCAAGCTCTCCCAACTTCCTTCACAAACAGAACAAATTTGTGCCTCTGGGCGAACACAGCAAGATTTGGGGCAGAACAGGATTTCTGATGCAACCCAAGAAGATCTGAAGAAAGACCAGGAGCCAGGATTAACCCATGTGAAGTGTCAACACCTCCAGGCCCGCTGGGCAGAATCACCCAGGGGGGAATCCTGAGCTAGCTGGGTGTGGCTGTAGCCTCAGGGAGACTTTGTAGAATCTGGCTCTGAGTCCTGGAAGACTGAGGGAATCCTGGCTGATTAGGAAGGCCAGGCCTGGCTGTGCTGCAGGTACTGGCTCTGGGCAAGAAGGGAGTGGGGCAGGGATGCTGCTGGCTTGGGGCACTTGCTGGAGCGGGGAGCTCTTGGTTTGGGGTTCCTGGTCAGAGGGGAGAGCTGAGGTGAAGACAAAGACACCATCCCCCCATCTCATGATTAGAGGTGCTTACAGTAATACCTCTTACTTAAAAAAAATGGCAAAGAAAGAACCCTACCACAAAAACATACTATGGGAACAATAAAGACTGGGGTTCATCTTCAGAGGACACTGAAGTAAAAAAAAAAAAAAAAAAAAAAGCTTCTCCTCCAAAGAGTAATGTGAAATGGGTCCCTGCCCAGAAAGAATTTCAGAAGAACTTAAAAAAAAAATTTTAAATCAAATGAGAGCAGCTAAATGGCACAGTGGATAGAGCACCAGCCCTGAAGTCAGGAGGACCTGAGTTCAAATCTGATCTCAGACACTTAAAATTCCCTAGCTGTGTGACCCTGGGCAAGTCACTTAACCCCAATTGTCTCAGCAAAAAGGAAAAAAAAGTCAAATGAAAGACATTGAGGAAAAACTAGCTAAATAAATAAATGAAAACCAACCAAGAAAAACAAGAAGATTAAGAAAAGAAAAAAATTAATCAACTATAAAAAGATACAGAGTCTCAAAGATGAAAATAACTCTTTGAAAATTAGAATTGGGCAAGGGAAAGCCAGTGAAGCTATGAGAAACCAAGAAGTAACAAAACATGATAAAGAATGAAAAAATAGAATAGAATGTGAAATATAAGAAAAATGACAGATTTGGAGAACATATCAAAAAAAGAAAATATAAGAATAATTGGACTGTCTGAAAGTTGTGACCAAAAAAAAGGAATTGGCACAATAATGCAAGAAATAATCCAAAAAAAATGCCCTAGAGTGACAGAACATGAGGAAAAAGTAGAAATAGAAAAATTCACCAATCACCACCTCAAAGAGATCTTGTGTGTAAAACACATAGGAACATTACTGCCAAATTTCAAAAACCCATGATCAAAGAGAACATTTTGCAAGAAACAAGGAAAAAATAATTCAAATATGCTGGAACTACATTAGAATTGTACAGACTTAGCAGCAGCTATAATGAAAGACTACAGGTCCTGTGTTATATCTACCGAAAATCAAAAGAAGTAGGCCCACAGCCAAAAATATAATATCCAGCAAAATTATCTAAAATAGTGAGCAAGAAAAAATGAACATTCCATGAACTTGCAGATTTTCAGTACTTTCTATTAACCAAACCTGAATTTAATAGAAAATTTGACATATAAGAGCCAATATCAAAGATCATTTTCAAGGAACTCAACATGGGTAAATTGTTTATTTTTTTACATGGAATATGTATAACATGTTAAAGATTGACATCAACAATATGACATCTCAAAAGAAAGATTGGGAAAGAGTTTAAAAATAACTTTGTCATACAAATAAGGTACAGAGGAAGAATAGACACAGAGGTATCAGAGTGGGGGGAGGAGGGCTCATAATTCTGAAAACTTACTCAAATCAGGAATGGTTAAATAGGCAATACTACATATATGCCACGAAAGGTATAGCACCCTCCAAAATCTATAAAGAATTAAGGGAGGAGTGATGGGTGGGAAGCAAAGGGTAGGGGAAGAAGACAAGGGAGGATCCATTAGTGGGGGGAGGTTAAGTAATAGCCAGGCAGTTTAGGGAGCAGAATTAAAGTAAAAGGTCAGCAAGGATAGGAAAGATGTGTGTATCTATGTAGAGGGGGGACGGGATTTGTATATGTATGTATACATCTACATATGTATATATAAATACATCTTTTCTTAGCCATAGCCAACTTGAGAGATGGGGAGTATGAAAGGGGAGAAAAAAAGAATAAAGTAAAAAAGGTGTGCAGCAGAGAACAAAAGAACAATTTACAAGGAAGAAAAGATGGACACTCCTGAATATAATTTCTTCTTCAACTATATATATTTTCTTGAGCTGGTATTTGTTGTTATATATTTTGAATCCTCCCTGATGCTCTGCTGGGCACATGACAATGTTCTCTTTTGTTTTGTTTTGTTTTATATTCCTTTTCTGTTTTTCTTTTTTTTATTCTGTTTCTTTAAATAAAATAAATTTGAAAAAATGGAGACAGTAGGAGCACAGCATGGAATAGATAATGAAGTGATATTAATTAAATCTGAGTGTTTATGAGTGAATGTGCACACTCCTATACTCTCCTATGGATCTAACAAAATGGCTTCTGTCAGGGAATTATGGGAGATAAGAATGGAGGTCCCTGGAAATTAGGCTAAGAAGTTAAGGCCATTCATTAAAGGTTTTGAGATAGGAGAATGATGTGATGGAAGTAATGTTTTAATCTTAGAGATTAATTGGCAGTGTGGTGTGACCTTCAGAATGCATTCAGAAAGGCTTCAGCTATGAAGCAATGAAGGAGGATTGAAGGGTTGGTTAGAAGTGCTAAAGGATAGAAAGGGAGGCAAGGAAATTAGAGTAGCTACACATGAAAAATTTAAATGAATTTATGCATAGCTGGAAAAGAAGATGGAGGGGAAGGAGCTGGGGAATCAAAGATGACTCAAAGGTTTTCCTCTTGACCCTGGGAAGGTAAGAGAATCATGGACAAAAAAAGGGAAGTCACAAGGAAAGGCTAGCTTGGGAACTAGATGAGTAATAAACATTATTGATTAATCTTTTTCTTTCTCATTACAGAACTTGGCCTTCAAAAGTTGAACAAAAAAATGGATATTATATTCCAGATACTACCAAATTATAACCTAGCAAAGTGTTTCTCCAATTTGTATTATAACTATGAAATCAAACGGTTGTGTAAATTGTTGGAACTTGGAGGGCAGAAGTGCCTAAAATTGAGTGAGTATCTGCCTACCACCCACTTACCTTCAGTCCCTGGAAACAATCCTTTCTCTGTTTTTCCATCATTGGCAACCGAGGGTACAGGGGTGGTTAGATGAATGGTACTTTTCTCTGCCCCAAAGAAAAAGAGCTTGATTGTCATCAGGAGCTATTTTCACTTCCTAACTCAGACCCCGTAACAGAGGAGAAACAGGAAGTTCTTGGAGAAGATTCAAGGTAAAAATTCAGGACAACTAAGTGACAGATGGCTTGTGAACTCAGACTTCTAAGAAGTAAGG
This sequence comes from Myrmecobius fasciatus, assembly GCA_023553655.1. Classification (NCBI taxonomy): domain Eukaryota; kingdom Metazoa; phylum Chordata; class Mammalia; order Dasyuromorphia; family Myrmecobiidae; genus Myrmecobius; species Myrmecobius fasciatus. The sequence goes on from JAJPUD010000279.1 coordinate 524,951, forward strand.
ATCCTTTCTAAAAGGACATTGATCCTTTAGAGTGCCTAGAGTTTCATGAAATACTCTAGAGCAGTAATGTTCTCATCAGTGTCCTCAGAGCCTGAAAAGGTTAATCCTGCTCTGAGCATCCTAGAAGGTAGAACAGGGAGAGATGGAAGTATTCCTAGGCCCTTGCTTTTGGGGATGCCTGGGCAATAATACCTATATGGTGAGCTGAACCTGATCCTTTGCAATATCCCTACTTTGCAATATCGGCAAGTTCTTGTGTAAGTATTGTATTAAGGTTCCATTATGTATTATGGAACTGTGCAGCTCCAACTTAGAGCTTTAAGATTCCTGCAAACAGTAAAGCAGAAGATCATGAGGGTAATGATGTGAAATGTTGACTGAAGCATGCTAGAAACTTATCTGTCTCTTCCTTGTACCCTCCACATGGATGATCACATTGAGTCTGCTACACGATAAGGTATAGAGGTAGATTAGCCTGTCTTGGAAGGGAAAGAACCAGCCTGCTCAGAAAATCAAATATTCCATTTGATCTTCTGGAGAGATTGGGGAAGTCTAAGGAGTGAATACATGTCATTACAACAAAGTCTATGAAACATCCAAATTTCATTGCAGCATAATTCTGTTATAATTAGTATGTTGCTAAATATTTTTCCCACCCTATCAGAGTTAGACAACAAATCTAGCTAATGTCTGACTTCTTTTTCATAAATTAGAAAGTGAAAAGCAGGCATGTGTACTTGTTTGCACATGTAGTGATTAATCAAATTACTTCTGCCTCAAAAGTTAGCACCCTCATACTTTAAACAGGTAAGAACAGGCTTCAATCACATGCTTTTGACTAAATGAGATCCTTGATCAAATGGAATTACAGGGGAAGAGTCTGAGGATACTTGGCAATAGTTAATGAAATCTGTATAAAATGGGCAGTTACTAGGTGGTGCAGTGGATAGAGCACCAAGGACCTGAGTTCAAATCTGACCTCAGATACTAAACACTTCCTAGCTGTGTGACCCTGGGCAAGTCACTTAACCCCAATTGCCTCAGCAAAGAGAGAGAGAGAGAGAGAGAGAGAGAGAGAGAGAGAGAGAGAGAGAAATAAAAAAGAAAGAAAAAGAAATCTGGAGAGAGAGAGAGAGAGAGAGAGAAATAAAAAAGAAAGAAAAAGAAATCTGTATAAAATGAAGAAGCAAGCAAAAAGATAATATTCCAGCTAAACTGACAAAAAGGACAAAAAAATTCTGTCCAAAAAGGAATTAATTTGAGCCATAGAGACCTATGTGCAGTGACAGACTGGATATAATTTGGAAACTGGATAAGGAATCCATCAAAGATAGACCGTGGCTAGAGGGAACTTTCTGAGCAGCCCACAAAGGGAGAAAAGAACTTAAAACACAAGGAGCTATGACTACACACACATACGCACACATATACACACACACCCCTTGGGAAACTTTGGGCACTCTTTTATATAGGGACTCGGATGCCATTTTCCTGAAACTATAGGATGGTCACTTATAGACAAGGGGACGCCCTGGAGAAACTTTAGATTCCCTATGTATTTCAGAGATCTCTGGAGAAAATCTGATTTGTCCTATGTTGTTGCAGAAACATAGAAGAATTTTACAGCATTAAACATACTCAAGTTCAGTCCAGAGCAGGATGTCTTAGTGGAAAAAGGAAACGGTGAATTGCCAAGTACCCCCAGAACCCAGAACCTTTTTGTAAACTCTTAAGCCACATGGGTTTGGTTGCTCATTCTGAGGATAAAGGGTAACTTCTAGTCAACTTCAAAACGCTAATCTCTGTGGGAAAAGGCTTACGTGTTCTGGATATCTGTAGGGACTAAGTTTTTCTTCTGAGATAGGAAGAGAGATTGTCTTTTCTTTTTTAAATAGGTCAATGATTAAATCTAAACTGTGCATGGGGGAGGGGGTCCAGAGTAGAGGGGTCCTTTTAATGGAAAAAGAAAGTGAGAGTTTCAGTGTCTCTAAATAAAGGGGCCCCTTCATGGTAAAGGGAGAAGTACTATATCCACCCTCATCCAATGAACCAGTGTTACTACACAAACACCAAGCCACACTAGTTTGGTTTCTCACTTAAGAGTGAGGAGGTAAACTTCCAGCTGACTCTATCCCTTAAGCCCTGTGAGAAGAGCCTCCAAGGAATTTGGTCTTCCCTCAGAAAAAGTAAACTTGTTCTCCTGGTCTTTTTCTCTAACTTTTTTTTGTTGTTTTGGGTTGGGGAAGGCCTTTACAAGCAACAAGACAGGTATTAACTTTGTAAAATGGTATTTCTTTGTTAAATTGTAGCATCATATATTTGGAAGTAAGGGAAAATGTCATTGACTATACTTGATTAGGAAGTGTGCCATAGAGACTTAGCGTGAGGCATTCAGCATTCAGACAGGATATGCTATTGAAGAATGAAGTCTAGTTATGTCACTAATCACATTCAGGTTGATTTACTAAGTATGGCAAATATAATATTAAAACTTTAGAAGACAGAATGTAAAAATCAGAATTGGCTGTTTGAATCCCTTGAGTCACTCCACCTCACTCCATTTAAAGTAAGTAATGAAATGCTATGTCCTGATACCTTAAATAGATGAGGACTTTCAATTATCAATCATTCATTCAGGGACTTTTTACAGTGAAAGTCCTTGAATTAGAGTGACATTGCATAGGAAGAATGTTTGGATAGGGTGAGAAAATGTGGTTATGATCTATAGGGCCTAACTTAAAATGAATTCAGAGGGGCAGCTAGGTGGTGCAGTGGATAGAGCACCATCCCTGAAGTCGGGAAGACCTGAGTTCAAATCTGGTCTCAGACACATAACATTCCCTAGTTGTGTGACCCTGGGAAAGTCACTTAACCTCAACTGCCTCAGCAAAAAGCAAAAAAAAAAAAAAAAATGAATTCAGAGCAGAAGGAAAACCAAATCATGCATAGAAGTGAGAGTTGATATAGTTGCCTCAGACTATAGTTATTTGGTATATATGGTTTAAGAATTTAAATGGGTGAGAGGCTTTTTCTGGAGTGATTTGTATGTATAATTGGAAAAGAAAGTCAAAGGATAATTGTTCGATGAAAGAACAATAACAATAACAACAAAGTTTGAAAACCCTGCAGTTTAATATCCCCACATTCAAGGATATGGAAGTACTTTTGGGTGTAGAATGATTGTTATATGGAAAGAACAGAGAAAGTCTTCTGTTGAACTTGAATATTTTCCAATCTTCTATAGAGGGGATTTGTTTTAATTTGATCAATACTGACAATACCGATCAATACCATTCGGTCATCTGCCAAGATATGGAAATAACACTTTAAAATGTGCTTATTTTTAATGGTATATGCTAAGGTGAAATTTTACTTGAAGATGGGAATTTTTTTTTTTTAAAAATGGTAAAACCAAGGTTTCAATGAAGTATCTAATGTCTCACTTTAGACCGTGATTCTATAGCTGAAAATGTCTACTCATGGAAGCAACTTGGGATTGGAAAATATTTGACCTCCATGGTTGTATCTGGCTTTATTTTTCTTCTGCTCCTTTTCTTCATTGAGACCAACTTCTTCTGGAAACTGAAAATCTCTTTTCGTAAGATCTTTGAGAGAGAGAAATTGGTGAGTGGTTTATTATGAAACTTAAATCAACTATATGAAGTTTTTATCTTAGCTTTTGACCAGCTAAATGGCTTGATTTCACATTTCCTTTCATGAAAGGAATGAAATCTACTCTGGCACCACAGTATTTTGGGAGAGCCCCACTTAAGATATATCCCACTATAAATTGATCTCCAGAGTTTGTCTCTCACCCTCATACACAAGTTTTTTCTCACATGCCTGAAACACACTCCTCCCCTTCAAGACTCAATTCAGATGCTGCTTCCTCTCTGATTACTTTCTTAATGCTCTCCACAACTCCATTAGTAGAGCTCTCTCCTCCCTCAAATTATCTCATATTTTGAGTGTGTGCATTAATATTCCCCGCGGAGAATATAAGGTTCTTGAAAACTGTTTCATTTGTGCTTTTATCTCCAGCTCTAGGGTTTCTTTGTTGATTCCTACTCTTCTCCTTCCTGCTAAGTAAGAATGTGATCCAAGACTCTGCCCTAAACAGTTTTCCAGGTTTTCACCTCCTCTCCTGACTCTAAATATCGCCTCTTTATGAGTGATACCCCCACCCCTATCTGTATCTCTCTGACCTCTCTCTTAAGCTCCAGTCTCATAGTTCTAGCTGCCCACCCAACATCTCCATCAAATGAGCTGGCAGTACCTCAAATTCAAAATAGCTAAAACAGAGCACACCATCTTCTCTCACTAAACCTACCCCTATTTATGCTTAGGATGCTTGCAGTTACTCAAGTCCACATCTCAAAAGTTATATTTGACTCTTCCTTCTTCCTCAGTACACTCAGTTTGTTACTATGTCCTATTGTTTCATTATGTGATATATGCGTCAGCTAAACCCCAGCTGCTGGCATAACTGGACAGTTAGGAGGGGTCATCCCCAAATCTCTGTTTCTCATTGACTCACCCACCAAGGAAACACTTGGGGAACATCAGTTCTCTATGACAGAATCTCTCTGGTCCATGGTCCCATCCAGGAAAACCCTGGGAGAATGATTATCTGGCTCATTTTGCTCTCCTGGAAAACATCCTAAAACCCTCTGTAGCATTCAAGCTAACAAGACAGACCACCAAAAAAAGCTGGAGAATGTCTCGTATTCTAACCTATAAAAGACAAGAAAACTCTCTGCTTCCAACAGGGACCCATATAGTCTTGGTTGCTTATCTTGATAGGGAGTCAATCAGTTCTTCCCTCTCAGTAGGCCCTGCCTTCCAATCAGGAAAGAACTCAGGGTGACTAGAGATTTTACCCTTGCCCTCAGACCTTCACAATACATAGAATTTCCCAGGAGAGGTAAAATTCCAGCCCCTCTTTCCGTCTAACTCACCAAGGACTTCTGAGTCTGCATGGTGTATTTCTCTCCTTTTGTTTCACCGTCACCAGCAGCCCAGTGCACCTAGCTCCTCATAGATGACATGTGGATCCCTACAGCTTGGCGGTCTGTCTCCTTCGTGATTGTCCTCCAGTTGCCTCTTACAACTGGAAGTAGAAACCTTGTAGCCTCAAGGATCACCCAGAAATGAGGAGGGAAATGCCTCCGTGCTCCCTGCATAGAATGACCTGTCTTTGTGGCACTTTACAGTTTTTAAAGTGATCTCCTTACAACAACCCTCTGAGGAAGATGGTTCCAATGTGATTAACAGCATTTAATAAAGCTGAGACCAAGAGAAATTAGGCAGCTTGTCCAGAGTTACAGGAATAGTAAGTGATCAGAGCTAGTGACCAACCACAGAGCTTATGGTTCCCATTCTGTAAGAAGGACTGAAACATGGTGTCTCCGGCCAAGCGTGGGCTCTTACTCAGCCCCCCCTTTGCCCCCCCTCCGCGCCTTCCTTCCCACTGGCACACCCTCGGACTCCTGACTCCTCTCCCATCCTTCAAGAGCTACCTCCTTTGTGAAGCCTGCTGGGCATGGCGCCCGCAGCCACCCTGACCCCGCTTTCTGCGCATCTTGCCTAACTCACTCTGAACTCCCAGTCATAGCCTAGGGGGACTCGGGGGCTCTCCTTCTGTGTCTCTGTGCCACAGAGGAGGCACTGAATAAGTCCATGCTGCTGCCACTGGGATCTCGGAGGTGGGAAGCCAAAGTGACTCCTTGGAGGCACCTCCAGATACAAACTGAAAGCCTTTACTGGGGCCTTGCAAGGAGAGGCCCCAGCACATCAACTGGACAGGCCAGCCTGGTGGGCGCCCCAGGCCAGAAAGGGGGTGGGTTATATAGCAGAAAAGTGGCCGATACAGCCCCCCTCTTCTGGTGATTTTTAAAATCATTGGATGAACTGAAAAAGAAGAAGCCCTTGACCAATGGTCAGCAATGCTGTCCACTTCCTGGGGGTCACATGACTTCTGACCCTTAGGCCTAGGGTCTGACCTTTTCTGCCCTACAGCCCTCTGAGAATAGGGATCACGTGACTTCCTGATTAGGTCTAAGGTCTGACACACTCCACCTCAGAGTGTGAAAAATCTTCACTGCTCCCATCCAGTGTCATTCCTCATGTCAATGGCTGAAAAAGGAGCTGTAGCCTCAAGGTTAGGGAGTGGAACAGAAGTCTCAGTCTCTCAGCATGTGCTCTCCAAGAAAAGCAGATGTGATTCTGGAACATCAGAGGCATGGAGCTTTGTGGAAGCTCAAGTCACTGGCAAGAGAGAAAGGTTCCTCCTAAGAGCTCTTACCAGTGTATAGGCTCTGTCTCTCTGTCTCTCTCTCTGCATCTCTCTCTCTGACTCTCTGCCTCTGTCTCTCTGTCTCTCTCTGACTCTCTCTCTGTGTCTCTCTCTCTTTCTCTCTGTGTGTCTCTGTGTGTCTCTGTCTCTCTCTCTGTCTCTCTATCTCTCTCTGTCTGTCTCTGTCTGTCTCTCTGTCTCTGTTTCTGTCTCTGTCTCTCTCTCTCTCCCTCTCTCTCTGTCTCTGTCTCTCTCTCTGACTCTCTGTCTCTGTCTCTGTCTCTCTCTGACTCTGTCTCTGACTCTCTCTCTGTCTCTCTGTCTCTTTGTCTCTCTCTGTTTCTCTCTGTCTCTCTCTGTGTGTCTCTCTCTCTGTCTCTCTGTCTCTCACACATACACACACTCTGAATATTCACAGCATGAGTGACGGGATAACACTGGGTTTCACAAAAATCATGCTACCCATATAAATCCATTATTTCCCATTGTCATCCACAATATAGAGGCAGGACAGAAACTTGTTCTTTTGGTTGTAAATATGTTTGTCCTCCTCAGGGCAAATTCCCCAAGAGAAGAGTTAAGAAAATTATACCTTTCTACATCCTGCTGCTTGATACTTTGAGGCCTCATAATAAGCTTTCTTTTCCTAAACGTGTACTACTGTATTCTTGGTGCAAAAATGCAGCAGGCTACATGGAATACCAAGTAAAGTTTCTATTTCCAGAATTTCCTGATCACATTTGAGCTAATTTTCCAATGTCTTGATTGTCCTTGGGAAATCTGGAGTTAGCTTAACTGAGAGGTGAAAATTGTTCCAAAAGTAGCCAAGAGCTACTTACTTGACATCTCCCAAGACTCAATACATCTGTTGTGCCTTCTCATGCCCAGCCTTTTAGTCACCTCTCCCAACTATCCCTCAAGATAACCACATGTCTGAAAGACATTCATGTCTGTTATCTTTCTCTGAAATAGTCACAGGTGCAAAGTGAGCCATCTTTGATTTTCAAAGACCCAGATGTGGAAAATGAGAGAGAGACAATCTTGAATTCACTTTCAGAATTGCTGCAGGACACCCCTTTAATCTCTAAACAACTCACAAAGGTAAAGCCAAATGAGCAGGGCTCTCCTGGCCCTTCCTCACTGGAGACATATCAGATATGTAACTGATTGAGGGGTGGCTGGTCTCTGGGTTCCATAAGGTTGGGGAGAAGTAGCTTAAGCTAAGGGGGACAGTGCTGCTTCTGCTGCCCCAGGAGGTATGGTGATGATTATTACATAGTCCTGTTTTTCATAATTCAGAGGAAATATGTGGATTCTCTTCCTGGTGTTTCTTAGGTGTATAGGCATAGGCTGAAACCTGTCCTTGCTGTGAACAAAATCTCTTTCACAGTCCAGAGAGGAGAGTGTTTTGGATTGCTGGGCTTCAATGGAGCTGGGAAAACCTCCATCTTCAAAATACTGACTGGAGAAACCATCATCACCTCTGGAGATGCCTTTATCAACGGAAAGAGCATTCACAGTAACCTCAATGTGGTAAGATCCTCCCCAGGGCCAGGGAAACACAATTTTCTGAAGGATAGAAAGGATGACAATCAATGAAGAAATAACAATGGAAACTGTAATGAGAATGGATCCTCAAAAGGTGAAAGACACAGATACCACTGCTAAGCTAGTGAAGGAAATCTAGGAAGAGTTGATAGAAAATTAAAACAGTTTTTCCCTGAAAGGGTGAGTGCAGGGTTTTTCCTGTAGCTTTCTGGAGTGTGAAAGCAAATGTCAGAATCAGAGTGACCCAAGATGAGTTTTGTTCAAAGTGTATAGTCTAACTAAAAGAGCTAAATCTCGTTCTGATTTTGGTGGGCTAGGATGGAGGAGCCTCACAGTTGCCTACAAGACTTCTTTTCACATTCAGTTGTTGTATTCCCAAGCCCATTATTTGTCTAAACTCTTAGTTTGGGTGCTAGAATCCAAATAGACTTGGTCCTCCTTGGGTGCTGAAGAGGGATGGACAGATCAACTTGTATTCATAGACAGTGTCTAAGAATTCCATTCTGTTTGGGAAAAATTAAGTGCCTATCACAAGTGAATGAATTAAAGAATAAAACATTTTATTGAATGCTTAATGTGCAAAGCACTGGGGATATAAAGAGAAAAACAAGATAGTCCCCGCTCTCAAAGAACTCATGTTCTAATGGGGATTGACAATATATATGGAAAGTTTCAGCTATAAGTCAGAAGGAAAGGTCCAGTAGTTCCATGAACCTAAGGAATACAATTGCAAACACTTTCAAAGAGCTTACAATGCAATAAAGATTTACACAAATAGCAATATCATTTGGCATATAAGTACAAAGGAGAGGTCCAAAGTAGTGAGAGATTCAAAAGATCATTTCCAACTAAAAGGATAAGGATCAAGTTTTGGAAATACTCCCTGACATAAACCTTGAGGGAAGAGAAGGGATGAAAGTAGATAAGGATGAGAGGGACAGCCATTCTAGACTTGGAGAAACAACATGAGCAAAGTCACAGAGATGGAGAAAGAAAGGGACAAGAAAGATCTACTTTGGCTGAAAAAATAGTATGTAAAAGAAAATAGTGTGAGATGAGTGGAAAGGTAAACTGGAACTAGATATAGACTCCTTCAATGAAAAGATTGAGAAGTTTATACATTACTCAGTAGATAATGAAGAGTCATTGAATATTTTTAAGGAAGAATTTGATATCCTTGGAATGATGCATTAAAAGATTCCTTTGGCTGCAACTCAGGAGGTGAGAATAGACTGGATACATGGAAAGTAGTTGGGAAACTGCTACCACATTCTGAACAAGAGGCAACAGTGATCACAATTATTATAGCAGTGTGAAGAAAAAAGATGAGCTGAATTCCTCTTGTGTGATTCTATATGAATACGATACTTTTCAAAAATATTCCATTATGGAAAGAGCAAAAGACTGAGAGTTGAGATATCTAAATCCTAGTTTGAGCATTGCCATTAAAGAGCTGTGTCACTTTGAATAAATCATCACTGTTGTGGCCATCAGCTTTCTGAGGGAGTTCAATTAAGTGAGTTCTAAGATCTCTTACAATTTTAAAATTAAATCATTCTGTAGGCAAACCACTACAGTATCTTTATCAAGAAAATCCTAAATGAGAGTCAAACATGACTGAACAACAAGTGAGCCAAAATGTTGCATATCCAATTCCTTTCTATCTTTCCTTGCTTGACTGTCTGTCTCTATACAAGTTGATTAGATTCATGGTTCCTAGTAATTCACATATGGATGTGAATTAGAAGGAACTTGCAAGGATGTGCAAACCAATCAGTAAATAAATACTTATTAGACACTACGTGACAAGCACCATGCTAAGCACTGGGTGATACAGAGAAGGGTGAAAGACAGTCTCTGCTCTCAAGGAACTCATAGTTTAATGGGGACACAACATGCAACAGACGAACAAGCTGTATGTAGGATAATTTGGAGATAATTGGCAGAAGAAATGCACTGGAATTAAAGGGTTACTGGATCACAGAATCCATGGGGGTATGGGATAGAATTGTAAGGTAGAAAACTGGAAAGAAGGGGAAAGGGTATAAAGGGCAGGTGACAAACAGGATTTTCTAGTTGATACTAGAGGTGATAAGGATCCCCTGGAATTTTTTGAGTAAAGGAATGACATGGTCAGAGCTGTACTTTTTATGGCAGAAAGGCCAACCCAGAAAGCTATTGTAATAGTCCATGCATATGGTAACGACAGTCTCCACTAAGGTGAGTAGCAATGTCAGAAGGGAGCAGGAGACCTATGAGAGATGTTGCAAAGATAAAATCAATAAGAGGCAGTAATTGGACTGGATATGAGCTGCTGAGAGAGAATGAAGAGTTGGGAGTGACACCTGTGTTTCAAGCCTGAATGACTGGTAAGATTTGGGTATCCTCGATATTAACAGAAATTAGGGGGGCAGCTAGGTGGCGCAGTGGATAGAGCACCAGCCCTGAAGTCAGGAGGACCTGAGTTCAAATCTGGTCTCAGACACTTAACAGCTGTGTGACCCTGGGCAAGTCACTTAACCCCAATTGCCTCAGCAAAAAACGAAACAAAACAAAACAAAAAAGATATTAACAGAAATTAGGAAAAGATGACAATGTAGGGGAAAAGAAAATTAATTCAGTTGTGGATGCATCAAGCTCAAGATGTCTACAGGACATTAAGTTTGAGACATTCAGAGGAGAGATAGAAATGTAAGACTAGAGATCAGCAAGAAGTTTAAGACTTAAAAAAGCAGATGTAAAAATAATTGAATCTTTGAGAGCTATTGAGATCACATAGTGAAGTTGTATAGAGAAAGAGGAGAAGAGAAGAGGATCCAAGAGAGATCCCTCAAGGGACACCCATAGTTAGCATACATGGCACAGATAGAGATTCATCAAAGGAGATTGAAAAGGAGTAGTCAGGTAGGGGGAGAACTAGCAGAAAAGAAGTCTGTTTAAAACCTAAAGAGAAGTATGAAGGAGAAGAGATTGTGTCAGCAGTATCAAAGACAGCAGAGAAGTCAAGAGTATTAAGACTGAGAAAGACCATTAATTAGATTTGGTAACTAAGAGAGCATTAGTAACTTTGGAGAGAGCAGTTTCAGTTGACCAATGAAGCCAGGAGCCAAGGAAAGCAATTGCAGCCACTTATTGTAGGCTGCCTTCTCAAGGAATTTAGCCACAAAATGAAGGAGGCATATGGGACGATAGCAATCAGAGGTGGAAGGATCAGGTAACACATTTTTTGAGGATGGGGAAGATATGGGCACATATGTAGCAATAAGGAAGCAACCTACATAACCCACAACATATAAAGCAACCCCATACACAGCTTTTCTAAGATCTGCACTATTACTTCTTGTCCCTTTTTTTGCATATGGAGCCGTCATTTTCTGGCTTGCTCTTCCTTTCCCACTGTAGGCAGGGTTAAGTGAGATGAGAGAGAGAGTGAATACTAAACGGAATTTTAAAGTGAAGTTTGTTTTTGTCACCTGCCCACATCTCTTTTTCTATTCATCGCTTGCTAAAATATGCCACTTAGTCACTCTCATCCAGACCTGCCCTTTCCCAAAGTGTTTCAGGCTTCAAAATTATTTTTTTTTCTTGCTCTTTTCCTCTATCAATATTTTTGTTCCCTTACTCCTACACATTAGAAAAAATTCTGACTAAACTAACCCATAAGAATATATGGCTATCAGAGAGCTAAGTAGCTTTTTAACCTTCTCAGAGATATTTATCCATTTACTTTGTACTGGTGGAGTTTCAGGCAGCAAGTATATGTTGGAGCAGGAGTGGCTTTTTTGTATATCACATCATTTAACTGGCTTTGCTTACCTGTGGAGGAACATTTTTAAATCACTAGATTCCCACCCACTCCCATTTCCTTTCTTCTCATCTTCTGTTCTCCTCCCTTCCCTCTTGTCTTTCTCCTTTTCCTCTCTTCCTCTCCTGGAGAAGGGAGATCAGGAAAGCACCTGACACTTCAATCCCTTTTTCATCTAAACTCATCAAAGGAAGGAAGTATTTATTATTCTTATTTTGCATATAACAGGGTACAGGAGGAAAAAGGGAAAAGGAAAAAAGTACAAATAAGAAGGAAGGTAGTTAAAGGGAAGGATTAGTTCTAAACAAAACAAATTCTAAGAATGTATAAAATATAACTTTTTTAAGGTGACAAAGATTGAGAGGTTGTGCAGAAGTGGAAAATTATTGAGAGTAAGAAATGATGAGGAGGATGGTTTCAAAAATACCTGGGAAGGTATGTATGCAGAGTGAAATGAGCAGAAGCATGACAATTTATACAAAGACAACAATATTGTAAAGTTCTTTATGCTTGTTCTGGTCATTCCATCAGAAATGTTTGGAAGTCCTCTATTTTGTTAAAGATCTATTTTCCCCCATAAACTTTTACTCAGTTTTTTTAGATGTTATTCTTGGTTGTAAGACTAGATCTTTTGCCTTCTGAAATATTAAATTCCAAGCTCTCTACTTCTTTAGAGCAATGGCTACTAAGTTATATGTGATTCTAAACATGTCTCCTTGAATTCTTTCTTTCTGGCTGCTTGTGTATTTTTTTCTTTGACATGGAAACTCTGGATTTATGCTATAATGTTCTTTGAAGTTTTCATTTTGGAATTTCTTTCAGTAAGTTATTAGTGTATGCTTTTTACTCCTACTTTGCTCTCTGGTTCTAAGAAATATGAACAGTTTTCTTTTTAAGATTTTTTGGGGGATTATTATGTGTAAGCTTTTGTTTTTTTAGATCATGATTTCAGGTAGCCCATGATTCTTAATCTCTTCTTTTCCAGAGCAGTTTTTGCTATAAGATACCTCACATTTTCTTTTATTTTTTTTAATCTTTTGGATTTGTATTAATAGTTTTTGATATTGGCATGAGCAGAAAGAAGAGAATAATTTACATAGAAACTAGTATAAAAAGATAATCAACTTTGAAAGACTTATTAGTAACTCTGATTAAAACAATGACCAACTACAGCCCCAAAGAACACAAAGCAAAACATGTTATCGACCTCCAAAGAGAAAACTGAAGATCTTAGAGTGAAGATTAAGATACAATATCTTCTCTTTCTTTCCATTTTTGGACATAATTAATATAGAAATTTGTTTGGAATGACTAGCATATTTGTAAGGGATTTTTTTCTTGTTTTTCTTAATGGATAGGGAAAAGAACAAAGGAGAGAATGTAGAACTGAAAATAAAATAAATTTGATTTATTGGGGGGAAATGTTTCTAGATGTCTTATGGTGTTACTAGTTTTCTTTGGTCAATTCTAATTTTCATACAGTTCTCTTCTTGAGTAAGATTTTGTACCTCAAAAATTTGTTAATTCTAATTTCATATCTTTTTTTCTGTAGCTCCCATTTTTTTTCCTATTTTTCTCTTTTCCAGTCTCATTTGGTTTTTAAAATCATCTGTTCTCTTTTTTTTTAACTTTTTCAAAGAATTCTATTTGGACTTGTATTCAAGTTGCATTTTCCTTTGAAATTATGTTTTGTTATCATTCTCTTCTAGATTTGTGTCTTGTGCTTTTCTGCTGCCATAATAGCTCTTGCTAATGCAATTCTTCTTTTGTTTGCTCATTCTTCCAGTCTCCTTTATGTCTTTGGATCTTATATTAGTGCTGAACTCTATGCCTTCTAAAAGAAAATGCATGGCCTTCTATTTTCACAGCTCAAACTAAGACCCACAAACTTTCAATGTTCCCAAAATGATGTGATCAGGGAAAAGTCTGTTGGCTAACTTGATATAAGCTCCGCCAATTCTTGACTTGGGTTTGGATCTGTTGACTTGTTCCTAGTAGTCTGCTGTTGGACTTGTCCACTGTTCAACCACTGAAGGGTTCAGGGTTCAGTTCAGGTACTGGAATCAAGTACCTGCCCTGCTCCTGAGGTCATATCCATACAGCTTTTGCTTGCTTCCAAATATGTTTCTAGCTCAGTATACAGAGCCTACTACCAATTGCTTCTCTTAACCATCCCTCTTTGTAAATATCCCCTCAGTCCAACTAGGAACTTGGGGGCGAGTAACTGAGCTGCCAGATGATACCCTGAAACAGCACTAGTTAAGGGTCCTTCAGGATCTCCTCCTGCCCTAAGGCCCAATCTCTGCCTTCAGTCACTGGATTCTGGCACACATAGCACCTTCCTAGACACAGATATCTCTGTCAGTTTCCCCAAACTAAGGTTGGAAAAATGACTCAACATGACTTTTCTTTCCTTTCCTGATCAATAGTTGACCTGGTTTATTTTCTAAATCTTTGTGGAAGAGGTTTGGTAGGGGAACTATGCTGTTCTCCTACCGTGTGTTCTTAACTCCCATTTGATGCTATGTTTGTAGATGGAAGAATGTAGGCTAACTCAGAGGAGTTAAATTCACTACCCTTTGGTTCCTGAGTGCTTACTCAACTTAAAATGAATATGAGGAATGTTTAACAAAACAAATTAAGATACAATACAATGTAGACACTAAGTCAGTGTGTGATAAGTTTAATCCTAGATCAAAACTTCTTAAAGTATGTGCTATGACCCCATATGAGGTTTTGTAATTGAATGTCGAGGTTATAAAATTATGATTATCACTAAAAATTTGATTTGTGTACCTATTTTATATACCTATATGTCTAAGGTCATTTAAAAATTTCTTAGGCAACAAAGAGATCACAAGTTGAAAAAGTTTAAGAAGCCTTGGGCTAGATGATGGAGAATATTATTCGAGGACTCAGGTTTGATTACAGAGCTGACTTCAAAGCATTGGATCAGTAATGATCATGGCCTAGTGTCAGTGGAGAAGGATTCTTTGGGAGTGTTCCTCTGGGATGTGTTTGGCCTTATGAATGTATTAGGCCTTTAGCATTTTTATCAATTTCTTCAATAAAAAAATAGTTGGCATCCTTATCAGATTAGCAGATGCCACATAGTTGAAAGGGATAGCTAATAACTTTATTACAGAGTTATGATCCAAAAAGTTTTTTAACTTGGGTGGTCTACATCTCCTAAGATGAAATTTAACAGGACTCAATATAAAGTCTTACTCTAAGGTGTAAAAAAGTAAATTTTAGAAGTGCAAGAATAAAATAATTTGACTAGGTGTCAATCATCTAAAAAAAAAGGCATCCCTTGGGATTCCTTGCAATCTTGGGATAACCCAAGTACACTTTGAAAACAGGTATTGCTAGTCCACCTTACTCCTAACTCATTTAATTTCTCCTTTAAGAATTTGAATATTCTGCCATTTGATGCATATATATGTGTGTCTGTGTGTGTGTGTGTCTGATATTGATATTACTTCATTGTCTATGATGCCTTTTAGAAAAATATAGTTTCTTTTTTTTTCAAGAAATAGTGTGGCTAAGGGAAGTTAGGTGGTGCAGGGGATAGAGCACCAGCCCCGAAGTAAGGAGGAACTGAGTTCAAATCTGACCTCAGACACATAATACTTCCTAGCTGTGTGACCCTGGGCAAGTCACTTAACCCCAATTGCCTCAGCAAAAGAAAAAAGAAAAGAAATAGTGTGGCTAATCGATGGACTCACATTAAGCCTATTTTTGCTTTTGCTTTGTCTGAAATCATGATTGCCTTTTATACCTCAGCGGAAACATAATAGATTCTGATATTATAAACAAATTAGAACAATGTAGGATGGTTTACCTACAGCTTTTGGGATAAAAACTCACTATTTGACGAAAACTGCTGGGAAAATTGGAAACTAGTATGGAAGATTGACCCACACCTAACACCATATACCAAGATAAGGTCGAAATGGATTCATGATCTAGGCATAAAGAAACTAGTATGGAAGATTGACCCACACCTAACACCATATACCAAGATAAGGTCGAAATGGATTCATGATCTAGGCATAAAGAAGGACATTATAAACAAATTAGAACGATGTAGGATGGTTTACCTCTTAGACCTGTGGAGGGGGAAG
Source organism: Myrmecobius fasciatus (assembly GCA_023553655.1). Lineage (NCBI taxonomy): Eukaryota > Metazoa > Chordata > Mammalia > Dasyuromorphia > Myrmecobiidae > Myrmecobius > Myrmecobius fasciatus. Next base: position 540,726 of record JAJPUD010000279.1, read on the forward strand.
GAATTTGTGACCAAAGAAAAACTAGAGATCATCATTAATCACAAAATAGATAAATTTGACTATATCAAGTTCAAAAGTTTTTATACAAACAAAATGAATGCAGACAAGATTAGAAGGGAAGCAATAAACTGGGAAAATATTTTTACATTCAAAGGTTCTGATAAAGGCCTCATTTCTAAAATACATAGAGAATTGATTCAAATATATAAGAATTCAAGCCACTCTCCAATTGATAAATGGTCAAAGGATATGAACAGACAATTTTCAGAAGAAGAAATTGAAACTATTTCTAGTCACGTGAAAAGGTGCTCCAAATCACTATTGATCAGAGAAATGCAAATTAAGACAACTCTGAGGTACCACTACACACCTGTCAGATTGGCTAAAATGAAAGGAAAAGATAATGACGAATGTTGGAGGGGATGTGGGAAAACTGGGACACTAATACATTGTTGTTGGAACTGTGAACAGATCCAACCATTCTGGAGAGCAATTTGGAGCTATGCTCAAAAAGCTATCAAACTGTGCATACCCTTTGACCCAGCAGTATTTCTTCTGGGCCTATATTCCAAAGAGATCTTAAAGGAAGGAAAGGGACCCACATGTGCAAAAATGTTTGTGGCAGCCCTTTTTGTAGTGGCAAGGAACTGGAAACTGAATGGATGCCCATCAATTGGAGAATGGCTGAATAAATTATGGAATATGAATGTTATGGAATATTATTGTTCTGTGAGAAACGACCAGCAGGATGATTTCAGAGAGGCTTGGAGAGACTTGCATGAACTGATGCTGAGTGAAATGAACAGAACCAGGAGAACATTGCACATAGCAACAAGATTATACGATGATCAGTTCTGATGGACATGGTTCTCTTCAGCAATGATGTGATTCAAACAATTTCCTATTGTTCAGCAATGAAGATAGTCATATACATGCAGAGAGAGGCCTGTGGGAACTGAGTGTAGACCACAACACAGCATTTTAATGCTTTCTGTGAATATTTCCATGCATTTGTTTTCCTTCTTAGGTTGTTTTTTTTTCTCTTTCTAGATCTGATGTTTCTTGTGCAGTAAGATAACTGTATAGATATGTATACATATATTGGATTTATCATGTATTTTAACATATTTAACATGTATTAGACCACCTGCCATCTAAGGAAGGGGGTGGAGGGAAGGAGGGAAAAATTTGGAACAGAAAATTTTGCAAAGATTAATGTAGAAAAATTATTCATATGTTCTGTAAATAAAAAGCTTTAATTTAAAAAAAAGAAAAGAAAAGAAAAGAGAGACTTTGTAGCTATTTTCACATCATCTTCTTTTGAGTTTGTTCTTGATCTTCCTGTCACCGTAACAGCTAAACATCTTTTTTTTATAATTTATTTTATTAAAACTTTTTATTTATAAAACATATACATGGGTAAATTTTTAACATTGACCCTTCTGTTCCAAATTTTCCCCTCCTTCCCCCACCCTCCTCCCCTAGATGGCAGGTAGTCCAATACATAAACATCTCTCTTATGATAGTTTCCTGTATGTGGGGGGTGGGGTTGTTCATTTTTCTAGTTTATTTCTTCATTTTGAATTTTATGTTAAAATTAGGCTGTGCTCACCTGGGGATGGGGAGGCATTGTCCAAGCTTCAGTGATTTTTTGCACTGCTCTTTTCACAGCTAGTTGTGGGGATCTGTAAGTTTTCAATGTCTCCAACATCATATTGTCCTGGGAGAAGAGTAATCACTGCTCTCCTGGTCCATACTCCAGTCTTTGTCCAGGAAGAACCCCTGTTCCTTTGCAACCACAAATGTGTTCCTCTCCACCCTGAAATTATAACCAGGGCCTCTATTCTCTTGTGACCCAACATAAATACTCATCTCTACCTTGGGACTGTGACCCAGAACTGTGTATGGGCAATGGGGTTGACAAACTGTGTCTGGTCCTGTGCCCAGTGCCACTCAGTGTTCCTGTAATCTCCTGGCCAGTTGTCCAATCCCCTTACCATCTCTGGGCTAAGAAAAAGCTGTTGCTGCTACTGTTACTGATACCTGGGAGACCTGCAACTAATGTTGTTGCAGCACTTGCTCTAGCCCTTTCCCGTGTCACAGACCCCTCCTACCAACCTCCTAAATTGTCTTGGACTGAAAAATGTCTCATCCTAACAAAATGTCTCACTCTGACCTTTTGTTGGCCGTACTTCTCCAGAATTTGATTTGATGCCTTCCTTATTTTAAAGTTGTTTAAGGGGAATGTTGGAAGAATATGTATGGATTGCTATCTCTACTCCTCCATCTTGGCTCCCCCACCTCCTTTATTGCCATTTCCCAAGTCACATCCCTTTAAATGTTTGTGATAACTGTAATGTTGCATTTCTCTCTGAATAAGACCATGAATATTGTTCCCAACTTAACTTTCTTGAGTGCTGCTGAGTGGAAAGACCACTTTCCTCGTATGTGGTCTATCAGCCCAAAGTAGCTTCTAGCTGTGGTTGGCCAGAGCTGGACAGAGTAGCCTAGAAACAGGAAAGTCAGGGATCAAATAAAAGTTTAATTGATTTCAAAATAAGGAAAATACTTTCAAGCAGAAGTCCTCCTAAGGAAAGTTTAACATGCTGGGGCAAAGGCAGTGCTTCGTAAACATAAAAGTGGGCTGGACCATTACATAAACATTCTTATGTCTTAGCAATTCTCACAACAGATTCATGCGTGGACAAAACAGGCATTTCTGAGTCCTGTCTCCCTATTGATTGTCTCACAGCGGGGTACAGAACCAGAGTTAGCCTCATGGGAATAGGAATGCAGTACTTGGTTCCATTCTCTTAGCTGTTGCAATAAACATATTGACAACAAGTAAAAAGATGTGATGGATCATCTGCTTTTGGTTCTCAGGTCCCTAGGAAATAGGAGAGTTTCCTCAGTGAACATCTGGCAAAAAGGGGTCATGAGTAGGATAATACTTTGCCCGAGAGTCAGAGCACAAAAGACTGTTGTTATCTAAGCCTTTGGGCACAGCTTCCTTGCTGAACTTTACCTCTGGGGAACAAGTTGTCTCCAAAATATTTTGACAGGTATTTACTTCTATATTATACCTATTATAGTTTGAGGTTTTGCAGTTTTATCTGAGCATTTTTCTCCCCTACATTCAGATTCTTTTGGGAATCATAATGCTTGATAACGCTGGTCAAGACAAGCCAAGTCAGCAATTGGAATACCTATTATGTGTCCTGGCACTGTGCTAAGGGCTAGGTAATAATTGAGATAGTACTTGAAAGAAGCAGAGAGAGGGTAAGGGTGGATCTTTCCAGTCATGGGAGAAAATGTGAGTAAAGATACAGATATGGTAACAGGACAAGAACAAACAGGACAGAAAGTCTTTTGAGACTGTAACTGGAAAAGTATAGGAGAGGCATATTATGGAGCAATTAAAATGAGAGGATCAGTTGTCTATATTTTATTTGGTATTTGGGTGACCATTTTTTAAGCAAAAGGGTGACATCATCTTAATGCTTCAATAGAAAGGTTACCCAGGCAGCTTTATGACAGATAGATGGGAAAGGCAGTAGAAGAGGGCAGGAATAGCAGGTAGGGAACTGGCATAATAATCTAGATGAGAAGGAAACAGGACCTAAAAATCTTTTGTGGATCCTCCTAGAAAAGACTCATATACACTGATATAAAACTGCCCCATCACTGAGCGTCTTGTCTCCAGAACTCATGAAAAGCCCCAATTAAGTGTCCTTGGTCCCCTTAGTCTTGATAAAGCCGTTATTCTTAATATTCTTATGAGAAATTAGTGCTAGCAAAATACTAAATACCTCATTCAACACACACAACACACACACACACACACACGTGCGCGCGTGCCTTGAAAGCACCATTCTACATTAATTATACCCCTCCTCTTACCTGTTAGCCATGACTGCTCCCTAAGGCAAAACTTCTTTAAACTATGAGTTGTGACCCCCTATAGAGTCATGTAACTGAAGATGAAGGCCACAAAATTATGATTTATTATCAGTAAATGTTTGATTTATATAACCTATTTCATATGCCCATATATCCAAGGTCGAAGAAAAAATTTCTTAGGCAAAAAGGGGTCATGAGTAGAAAATATTTTTTTCTTTGCCTTGTCAGGTTATAGAGCATATGTGAATCAAATAAGGTTTTCAGTTAGTAGCCAGCCTGCATTGCTCACCTGAGGACTTTTCTCTCCTTGTAGCTGCAGGGAGAAGTCAGCTACTGTCCTCAGTTCGATGCCCTGCTGCAGCACATGACAGGACGAGAAACTTTAACCATGTATGCCCGGATATGGGGCATTCCCAAGAATCAAATTGAGTGGCATGTGGAAAATGTGATGCAGAAGCTTCTCCTGATGGCCCATGCAGACAAACTTGTAAAAAACTACAGGTGAGACATTAGGCTTTGGCAGCCTCTTCCCTTCCTATAACCATTACATTACAATAATTCAAAATGCCTTTTTCTTAGCCATCACTCAGACATAGAGGCCTTTGCAATACTGGATATGGGATTTGACCACACTAGCCATGCAATACTGACTTCAGACAGAAAAGAAGAAGGGCAGTTTGAGGAACAGGAGAACTGCAAGGAGCATCTGATTACCTAACAAGTCAGATTACCATTCCATAAAGGACATCCTGATTGGCTCTGATCCTGTGACCGTACCCTGGGATGTGGAGGATTCGGCAGCATTGCCCATTGCCCAGATAGGTGGGAGTGTCCCAGGAGCCTTCCTGATCTGCAATTCCCTCTTTCATGAGTGATATAAGAGTGATTAAGCAACAAGCTTGGGCTTAGATGGCAGCAGTGTTGTGGTATAAGCTGTCCTAAAGCATTGATGTACAGTGCCACAGGTTACCAAATCTTAGAAATGGAAGGAGCCTTCTTCCATGTCCCACATCTATTCTAGAACTCTGCCCCCCAAAAAACAAGTTGTCATCCAACCTTCACTTGGAAACCGCCAGTGAGCTCTCTAGTCTTGGAGCAACTCATTAATTTTAGCAAACCATCACAAGTTCCAGATATTTTTCACTTTGTTTTCTGGCTGCCCTTCCCTGATCCTGAACCTATGAAGCTGATTATTTGAACCTTAGTGTAGAATTCAGAGAATTCTTATTCCATACTGAGACAGAACTGTGACACTCCAGCCTTCATGGGACATAAGAATGGAATAGGCAAAGTAGACCCTTAAGTCCCAGGCTGGTAGGACTATAGAGGCAGCCAGTGATGTAGCAGAGAGAGTAGAAGCCCTGAACTCAAATCCAGCCTCAGACATTTACCATCTGTGTGACCCTGAGCAAGTGTGTGGCCTTCTTTTTGCCTTAGTTTCCTTAAATGTTGAATGTAGATAACATTGACAACTACCTCCCATGGTTGTTGTGAGGATCAAACGGTAATATTTGTAAAGCAGTGAGCCCAGTCCTGGGCATGTTGTAAGTGTTCTGCAAATGCTTGATCTCTTACCATTCCCTTATGTAGCTGGAGGAAGACTGATTGCTGGATGTCTCACAGGTCTCAAGTAGCAGAAATGTAATTTGAACTCCAAATCCAATACACTTTATATTATTATAAGAGATAATAATTCCAAAGTATTTGGCCTAGTGTCTAGCCAGAATAAGTGCTATACAAATGATGTAATTATTATACCACTTTGCCTCTTATGTAGACTATAATATTAATTGTGAAGGTAAAACAAACATCCTGAATTCAGCCCAAATTATAGTAGCAAAACAAGATAAGATAGGCTGCTCAGGTTTACTAGAACCAGGACAGTTGCAGGCAGGGCAAGAAAAGTTGAAAATTGGGGCAATCAGTTAGTCTTTAAACATTTATTAAGTATATAATATGTGCCAAGTACTAAGTGTTAAAGATACAAAAAAAAAAGGAAAAAGGCAGTCCCTGCCCTTGAGACCTAGAATTCCTCAGTAGCTCAAGATTACCATGTCTAGCCAATTGTTGATGCCCTGGCCAAGAAGAGAATCACCAGCCAAGAACAGGTTCACATACTAACCACCACCTCTTCCAAAAGGGCATGATAGAGCTCTTCCTGGCCTATCCTAGGCTAAGCAATGTCTACATGCTTTTCTGTAGCTCACCCATTCCTAAGAATTGAATTTAAACGTCCATACTATTATATATTGTATTATAATGTACCATGTATTGGAGGTCCCACTTTGTTTCCTTTCTTGATTCCAGCAAACCTCCCTAAGGTGTGTTAATGCAGTGGAAAAGGAAACTACTATGGTCTGAACCAGAGTAAGTCAGGAGACCAAGACCCAAGTGAGCAAGCATTATAAAACACTTGATTTGAACATAAACTTCCCTATTCTTTATCAGTCTGGCCCCTGCTCCTACCCCCAGTACCAAGACTTAGGGTGGTTTTAGTTCATTTGGGTATACAAGTCACACACACACACACACACACACACACACACACACACACACACACACCGTCCAATTCCAGGCAGTCAGATCTTGAACAGGCTTGAAACTTTAGTTTTGTTCATTCCTTTTCAGGAGCTCTCAAGTGGTAGAGTCTCAGATGGGTTTGATATTTAGCATCTGTGTGAGCCTGGGCAGATCACTTAGCTTGTATCAGCTTCATACAAGCTAATACAATTAATTTCCTAATTGTATTACAATTACAATACATTCCTTCCTAATCTATAAAATCAGAATAATAATGCTTGGTAGTATCTCCTACCAAGTGATGTGAAGATCAAAATATGTGAAATACATATACAAACTGGAAAGTTCTATAAACTTTAAAGTTCTTTAAGCTTTAGTTAGTTGTTTTTAACTGCTCTTCTTTGCTCACACTCCCAAACTTCATTTACATTGACAGCTCTATGATATGCTCTGAGGATCACTGCCTTTCTGATGTCAATAACCAGTCCTGCATCCCCAGGAGTCAGAATGTTTAAAGCCACTGCCATTTTTCTATGACTGTCCACATTCATCTGTAGACATTTTCTCTGCTGTTGACCACTGCTACCACCTCTGGTGGATTCTGTTGCCAATTTGGGCTGCGGCTAGGACCTCTGATAGATAGTTATTCTGATGCTTTAGTTCATTCACATCATTGTAACTTTGTTAATTCTGTCACCGGATACTTAATTGTCTTAAGATCAGGGAAGAAGAAACAGAAACACTGTGTTCACATACAGATGAATGACCAAACCAGATGTGAGACAAGTGAAATTTCCCCCTACCTGCCACCTCAGAACATTCTTGCCTTACAAAAAAGAAAAGACTGAGAGATTAGCCAATCATCTCTTTTGTAAATTAATTCAGTTCTGATTCAGCATCTCCAAAGGCATTGGGTTGTTTGGCTCTATAAACAATTAAAAGACATTTCACCATCACATCATAACCACATCATTACATTTCCCTGCAAATAACAATAGATACCACCAGTAGCATCCTCTACTTTTACAAAGACAAATAGGAAAGTTCTACAAGTCATTTTTATTATTTATTTTTATTTATTATACTTAACAAAGCAAGCTATAATAGAGATACTTGCTTAAAAGCAATAATAGAGATTAGTAGTTTTCCTGTAAATTGTTTTCTTGTATTTTGCATAAGAAAATGCCTCTTTTCATTTTTTGTTAAGTTAGAAGTCTTTTTTTCTTAAAGAATTGGCAGGATCTAGAAAAAATAATAACAAAGTTCATCTGGAAGAACAAAAGGTCAAGAATTTCAAAGTAATTAATGGAAAAAATGCTGACAGTAGCCTAGCTGTACCATATCTAATACTATATTATAAAGCAGCAATCATCAAAACCATTTGGTACCGGCTAAAAAGTAGAGTAGTCAATCAGTTAAATAAGTTAGGTTCACATGACAAAATAGTCAATGACAATAGTAATCTAGTATTTGAAAAAGCCAAAGACCCCAGCTTTTGGGATAAGAACTCACTATGTGACAAAAACTGCTGGGAAAATTGGAAACTAGTTGGAAGAAACTAGGCATTGAACCACACCTAACACCATATACCAAGATAAGGTCAAAATGAGTTCTTGATTTAGACATAATGATATTATAAGCAAATTAGAAGAACATAGAATAGTTTACCTCTCAGATCTGTGAAGGAAGGAATTTGTGTCCAAAAAACTGGAACTCATAATTGAACACCAGATCAATAATTTTGATTATATTAAGTTAAAAAGTTTTTTGTACAAACAAAACTAATGCAGACAAGATCAGAAGGGAAGCAATAAATTGGGAAATAATTTTTACATGTAAGGGTTCTGATAAAGGCCTCATTTCTAAAATATATAGAGAATTGATTCAAATATATAAGAATTCAAGCCACTCTCCAATTGATAAATGGTCAAAGGATATGAACAGACAATTTTCAGATGAAGAAATTGAAACTATTTCTAGTCACGTGAAAAGGTGCTCCAAATCACTATTGATCAGAGAAATGCAAATTAAGACAACTCTGAGGTACCACTACACACCTGTCAGATTGGCTAAGATGACAGGAAAAGATAATGATGAATGTTGGAGAGAATGTAGGAAAAGTGGGACACTGATATATTGTTGGTGGAGTTGTGAACAGATCCAACCATTCTGGAAAGCAATTTGGAGCTATGCTTAAAAAGTTATCAAACTGTGCATGCCCTTTGACCCAGGAGTGTTTCTATTGGGCCTATATCCCAAAGAGATCTTAAAGGAAGGAAAGGGACCCACATGTGCAAAAATGTTTGCGGCAGCCCTTTTTGTAGTGGCAAGAAACTGAAAATTGAATAGATGTCCATCAATCGGAGAATGGCTGAATAAATTATGGTATATGAATGCTATGGAATATTATTGTTCTATAAGAAATAATCGGGAGGATAATTTTAGAAGGCCTGGAGAGACTTGCATGAACTGATGCTGAGTGAAGTGAGCAGAACCAGGAGATCATTGCACACGGCAACATCAATATTATAAGATGATCAATTCTGATGAACATGACTTTTTCCAACAATGAGATGATTCAGGCCATTTCCAATGATCTTGTGATGAAGAGAGTGATCTCCACCCACAGAGAAGACTGTGGGAACTGAGTGTCGATCACAACATTCTCACTCTTTTTGTTGTTGTTCCCTTACATTTTGTTCTTTTATGCATTTACTTTTTTTTAATCTGATTTTTCTTGTGCAGCAAGAGAATTGCATAAATGTTTATATATATTGGATTTAACATATATTTTAACATGTTTAACCTATGTTGGATTGCTTGCCATCTAGGGGAGGGGGTGGAGGGAAGGAGGAGAAAATCTATGGCTATGCAAGGGTCAATGTTGTCAAATTATTTGTGCATATGTTTTGAAAATAAAAAGCTTTAAAAATTTAAAAAATAATAATAATTGAAGAGTACAGCTCTGTCACAACTGCAGTACCATCAGTACAATCATAGTCCAGAACCTCTGATCCCTGACATTTATACTAACACAAGAGGCAATAAGATGTTCCCAAAGTGCTTGTTCTCTGTGTGTGCTCCCTGCTCACTTTTGTTTTCCGAATATGTATATATTCTCATATGTATATGTATAAATATGTAGTATAGTGACCTGTGAAGGAGTATACTCCATTTTTGCATGGGGAGATCTTTTCTGATCAATTGATTTTCTGTGCTGCTGAATCGAATGTGTTTTATTGTTTCAAATTAATGTGTTTTCTGACCGATAGGTGACAATGAACATATCAGTTGGGGCCTTTGAGCTCTGGTTTAAATGGTTGTTGACATAATGCTTCAAACCCAGAGATGCCCCAGCTGCTATTTATCTATACAACTTCTCTAGGAATACTTGTTTTGCCCTCTGGACTATGAACTACTTTTTGGTTTTGGTTTCAGAATGACATTTTGCTTATACTTTTAAATCCTAGACATGCTTCGCTTCTAGACATTGCTCTTTCCTTCCAGGCCTAATTGTTGCCATTCAACAATGGCATTTTATTGTTGTTCAGTTGTTTTAGTTGTATCTGACTCTGTGTGACCCCTTGGGGATTATCTTGGCAGAGATAATGAGTAGTTTGTCATGTTCTTCTCCAGTCCATTATACAGAGGAGGAATTGAGTAGATTGCCCAGGCTCACTCAGCTGGTAAAGGTCTGAGGCTGCATTTGAGCTCAGATAGGGTAGTCTTCTTTGCCCAGCACTCTGTGCACTATGGTACTCCCTAGTTGCTCTCCTTAATGGTATACATTGGCTCTATCCTAAAGGGAAGCCATGATGGGATAGAAAAATTATTCTTAACAAGTTTTGTGCCTATAAAAGGGTATTAGCATCAACTGGGGAGATCTGTGCCTCAGCCAAGAATTCCTTAAGTTTCCTATATGTAAAGTTAGATTCTTGTTATGTCCGAAAGCTAGATGTCATAGTGGGTAAGAGTGCTGTGAGGGTCAAATGAGTTAACATGGATAAGCTATATAAATGCTAACTATTCTTATTGGAATGATGATGATGTTGAAGCAAGAAGGTACATGCTAGCTCATCACTAAAATGATATGCCATAAGCCATGTCTCAACTGACAAAAATACCCAAAAGTTATGAATGAGAAGTTCTCAAGGGAGAAAATCTAAGCTAATTATAGCAATATGAAAGAAAAGTTCCAAATCACTAATAATTAGGAAAATTCAAATTAACCCTTAGGTTACTCCTCATACCCAATAGACTGGCAAATAAACAAAAAGGAGAAATGACAAATCCTGTAGAGATAAAAAAAAAATACTGTTGCACTATTGGTAGAGTATTCCAACCAATCTGGAAAGCAATTTAGAATTATGCCCCAAAGTTTCTAACCTATATATATCATCAATGGGACTCTACCCCAAAGAACTCAAGAAAGGGGAAAAGGTTCTTTGTGAACAAAAATGTCAGTGGCAGCTTTGTCTTAGCAAAGAATCAGTAACTTGCAGGATGGGAGTAGGGAGGGGTAGAATTCATCAACTGGAGAATGACTAGACAAATAATGGTACATGAATGTAAGGCAATGCTTTTGTGCTTTAAGAAATGGTAAAAGAAACTGTTCCAGAGAAGCCTGGAGAAACTTGTCTGTGAATTGATACAAAGTGAGGTAAGGAGAACAATTATACTATAAGAGGATTGTAAAAAACAATTCTGAAATACTTAAGAACCTTAACCATGCCATAACTTAGCACAATTCCAGAAAATCCAGAGTTGATAAAGCATGCTACTCACCTCCTGACAGAGAGGTGATGAATTCAAAATGCAAAATGAGACACATTTTTGGACATAGCCAATATAGAAACTTGTTTTGCTTGACTTGCAATCTGTTACAAAAGTTTTATTTTTCCTTTTTTTTTCTTTTTCAATGAAGAAACAGAAGACAAAGAATGAAAAAAAAAAGGCTTATTAAAAATTCAATTGAAAACCAGTAAATCCTGGAGCATATATTTTAAATTGTCATTTCTCTGACTACCCAAACTCTTGTGACCAAACTACTTCTCTGACATTTTTGACCTTAACTTCATTCTTTGACTCTTGGGTAGGCACCCAATCTTAGCCCACACACACCCCTCAACTGAAAGTCTTCCTAATCCTGTAGACCATATTGTCCATAGGGTTTTTTTTTTTTTTTGGCAAATATTCTGGAACGATTTTCCATTTCCTTCTCCATTGGATTAAAACATTAGTTAATTGGCTTTCCAAAGGTCATACAGCTAGTGAGTATCTGAGATGAGATTTGAAGTCAGCTCTTCCTGACTCTACTGAGCTATCTAGCTGCCAAACACTGGACATATCTGGCCATTATTTCTTGTTCCTGTTCTCCTTGGAAGCCTTGGAAATACAATAGTACCTTGGTATTCATCTGCTTCAAAATTCATAGGATTTGGTGTTTGACACATTTCGATGAGAAAAAAATGCTCAGCACTTGGTTGTTATCTTGGTTGGGTAGTAGAGATGTAAGGTTGTCCAGGTGCATTGCCCGGCCCCGCTGCCCTTGCCATTGCCCTCTTGTTGTGGGCAGCTCCTCCCCAAGGAAGGTTGCAGTGCAAAGGACTGTTGGAGCCCATGATACTAAGGTTGTGCATATTAATGGGCAGGTCCCAGGGCAGTTCCTTCAAGATGATGTGGCTGCAGTATATAATCTCCTGGCTCCCAAAACAGTACTGGAAGGAGTATAGAATGGTCAGTGTGCTCAATAGGAGGAAAAGCAGCAAGAGCTGGAACAGCAGTGAAACCCAGGTGTAGACTGTGATGGCAGAGGACCCAGGACTCCTGGAAACCTCAACCCCCCAGATCCCTGGGCAGTGGAGGATGGGGGACATTGCTTCCACTTCCACATCCAGATTCCACCCTCACCCCCAAGGCAGCTAGGATAGCATGGGGTAGGGAGAGAGTAGAAATGTCATGGTTCCTAGAGCAAGAAGGGAAGAGCCCAGTAGGGCCAGGCTGAGCTGGCCTGTTTCTCCACAGATGTCCCTTTGGGGAAGTGAGATGGGGAGGGATGGCTTCAGACTGGAGATGTTCTCCTTATGGGAAAAATTCATTTGGGGCTCATTTAGGACTCAACCTTAGTATCATGGACTCCACTCATCTGGAACCAATGAATAATGAGTACCGAGGTATCTGTGTACTATTACTGCCCTCTTCTCCCCTCACAGTGGTGGCAACAAGCGTAAGCTGAGCACTGGGATTGCCCTTATCGGGGATCCTTTGATTATCTTCCTGGATGAGCCATCCACTGGGATGGACCCTGTGGCTCGGCGCATGCTCTGGAATGCAGTGACCAAGATGTGTCAGACTGGCAAGGCCATCATCATTACCTCCCACAGGTAGGCGCTGCCCTTTGCCTGCCATAATAAGAAGGAATCAGGAGAGCTCAGGCACACTCTGTGAACTTGTCTGTGGCTTCTTGGTGCTAAGGATAAAGGGCAAGGGCAAGGGCAAGGGCAAGATCCCCCTGATGAGAGAACCTTGGGTTCCTCTGGTATTGGTCTCGACAAGTTCTAGGAGATAATCTTCTCTCAGGAGATGAGAAGGGGGAGATTCCCACTCCAAACCTGCTCGTCTCCTCTTCCCCCTTAATGCAAGCCTTTTCACCAGGCTAAGGTGGCCCTCCCTTAGCCCTGCCCCAGGCCACCCCTCTTCAGAAATGGAACCGGCAAGTTCAGTTCTGTCAAGTGGGCGGCCTCCGGTCACACCTCCCTCCTCCTTCTGTTTCCCCAGCATGGAGGAATGCGAAGCACTGTGTACCAAGCTGTCCGTCATGGTGAATGGACAGTTCAGATGTCTGGGCAGCCCACAGCACCTCAAGAGCAAGTATGGGAGTGGCTACACCCTACTGGCCAAGATTAAAGGCCTCACTCCTGAAGAAGAAAAAACAACAACCGAGGCATTCAAAATATTTGTGAGAGACACCTTTCCAGGTACTGGATCTCAGGCCTTCCGGGGCCCCAGGCTGTCTTCTCTGCTTCTGGCCAGACAGATTTTTCCAGTGAATCCTCTGAAAACAAGAAATTAGTCCCCACCTGAGGATTTAGCCAAAGTCCTCACTTAAGTATCTACAGCTTACCACAGCTTCTGCTTTTCTCAGTTTCTCAGGGAATAAAAGTCCTTTCTGTTAATGGCAGAAGTTAACCAGCTTTAGTTAAGAAGCTGTGAGGGAAAAGCAACTTCAAAGCATCTTTCAAAACCAATTTGGATTATCTGCTCTTCTGTACTCCCCCCACCCCGAATGGTCCCCTCTAAAAGTATGGATATTGAATTGACTACAGCAGTTACATTAGATTGAAAACTAATCCTGCCAGGAAACATCCTTTCCCACCCCCTGCTTCTCATGAAAATGTTTCTTTCTCTTTACCAGGCAGTGTCCTGGAAGATGAGCACCAAGGGATGGTCAACTACTACTTGCCTAAAGAGAACCTCAAATGGTCAAAGGTGAGTTTTGGAGGCAGATTTCATTAAGCTATCACAATGCTGCCTAATGGCAGCATTGGGTAATGAGGAGGAGCATATAAGAGGCATTGAACTCTCCCAGGGACCTCAGGATGTGGATATGGCACTCAGACATCTAGGAATATGAGAAACTCAGCTTTGGGGAGAGAGGAGTTCCTCTGCCCTTCCCTTTTTTCTTGGGTAATGATTTTTCCACCCTGTTATAATTTCACATCTGCAATTTACTATGACAATGTGGGACAAAATTTCTTAGCCCTTAATTTTCTTAATTTGACTTAAGTTCCTTATATAAAAAAGCTGAATAGTGTGATAAATAGGTGTGTGTCCTAGAGATGTTGCTCACCTGAAAAAGGAACAGGATTTCTTGGAGACTTATCACTCAACTTCTTTCTCAAAGAACACTGGGATTTAATGACTTCATGGCAATATTTGTCTATCGATGGATTTAAGGAATTTCACCATCCTCTAACTTTTGCCTCCTGACATATTTAGGAGGCACTGCTTATATCGCTAGAACAAGGATCTTAACTCACTGTGTTTACTATCCCACAGGTGTTTGGCATCTTAGAAGAAGTAAAAACAGAGTATAAATTGGATGACTATTCCATAAGTCAAGTCTCACTGGAACAAATCTTCTTGAGCTTTGCCCATTTACAAAATGCTGGGAAAAACGTTTGAAACCTAAAGAGCAGCCTACAGTACTTTCATCACCTTGCCACTGCCTTCCCTATCTCATTGTATGTCACTATTTTACATAGAGACAGTCATTGACCCTGTATATGTGCATTTCTGCTTATAAAACTATGAACTCCCTCAAGGAGGGACTTTACTTTTCATTTTGAGTACAGACATACTTTGAGGAAAAAAATATTCAAGAAGTAGTAAATTGAAATCAGAAAAGTAGAATTCTGAGCCTGAGACCATTCAGTGTCCTTCCTGATACACTCAACAGCTCTATAGGGATTCAATGGCAGTGGGTCCCTTTGGCAGTTTATAAAATATACTACAAGTCAGCCACTTCCTGGATGGAAAAGATGGGACAGAGTAAATTTAGAGGGGAAAAGCATGGGTGGAAGCCATAAGTGGGCCATGTCATTTTTTAAAAAAATTCATTAGGCAGAGATGGCTAGGCAGCACAGTGTAATGACCCTAGAGTCAGGAAGACCCAAGAGCAAACACTTAATGCTGACTAGCTGTGTGACCCTGGGCAAATCACAACCCTGATTACTTCACAGCAACAACAACCAAAAACAACAACACTCATTGGTGGCCTAGTCATTTCAATGGCAGGTTATTATTCTAGCATTTAATGGGCTCTGTCTGCCCATCGGACTTGAGAAGTGAATCTTTAGCCAAAGATTCTCTAGAAGCATGAGGTGAACTGAACACATCAAAGAAAGGAAATCTGAGAGAAGACTGTGGAACAAGAAAATTTCATTTAAAATAGTTGGTTGGTTGGTCTTAGCTGTGTCCAGCATAGGGAGGGAAAGTTGTCATCTTGGCTAGGCTGATTACCACCTTGAGACAAGAGCAAGTCCATGTTGGAATATGAACATCAATACTCAGAAAAAGAGAGAGAATCTATAGGTGTTAACAGAGAGCCTGCTGGCTAGCTTGTTGAGTTCTTAACCCAAGCACTTAAATCATATGCCTATATATAACAAGCCAGCATTGTCACCCAAACCAAAAACCAGAGATGTCTGTGTATGAGGTATGAAAAAAACAAATCAATCCCCTCCTCCCACCCAGTGCCTAACATCAGTAATTCATGGAAGAGATGGAACACACTCCCTCCATTTCATCCTGATAGATGCAAATTAAACAAAATGATGCAGGAGTCCATCTGAGACCAGTCATCCCTTGGACACAGGTATTGTGCCCACTTGGAGAAAAGACAATTAGATCTAGTTTAGTGTTCTATACTTGCAATAACAAATCCAATATCTCTAGTTCAGAGATTATGATTGTAAAATATATTGTTGTTAGAGGGGTCTTTTGAGAGAATCTTTCAGGCAATTTAGGATGCCTTGCTCTGTTTAACTTTAGAAAACAAAGCAAAATAAGTGTAATAAATTTAGGATAAATTTAGGCTTGATGTCAGGAAAAACAAAACTATCTCAAATGAGAACAAATTCATTTTTGGAAACTTCTCCTAGAAGGCAGCAGGTTTCCACTTACTGGAGATCTTTAATCAAAGGCTAGATAACTGTTGTTTCAGAATAGGAGTTCTGGACTCCAGATTAAAGAAGGATGTCAGGATGAATGTTAGGAAAAGGAATTGGAACTTTGCTTGGGAAACTACACAGAGAACCACTGAAGACTGAGACAAGAAATCTTATGCCTTAGAAAATTTGCCAACAATAAGAAGGTTGGTTTAAAAATAATAGAGTGCCAGAGTAGAAACTTATTGAGAGACATATGTTCATCCTTTTTTTTCCAGAGAGGACCAATGACACGGGTTGATGTCTTTTGACTCATGCAGAGCTGCCAGGGTCATTGGAGGCCAGTGGCAAGACCAAAGAAAAGATCATTGGCAATGGCCCAGGATGCTGTGGATGATGTTGGCATCTTTCTTGTCAGATAAAGCTCCACAGGCTTCAGCCACCTTCATGGCTTTTGGAACAAATTGTTCTCATCTGCCCATTACACAGGGGTAGTCTTCATAGACTTGGAGTAGACCCTAACTCATCAGTAGAATTGAAACCTGTAGATTACCCTTAACCTAGTTTAGCCCATCTGCCAAGAAGATTTACCAGAGTGTGGTTGCTGTGCATGCTACAGCTTCTTTGAGCTACAGGTGAGAGGTGGGTGAAAGGTAGACACCAAAATGGATGAACAGCCCTGAAAAAGTCTCGGCATCCCCTCACACTAGAGGTACTAGTTTTCTCTGGACACCAGATGGTGTAATGGAGAGTCCCAGGTCTGGAGTGAGAAGAACCCAAATTCAAAGCTAACCGTAGACACTTCCTAGTTGAAAGACCCTAGGCAAGTCACTTAACCCTATTTGCCTTAGTTTCCTCATCTGTAAAATGAGTTAAAGAAGGAAATGGCAAATCACTCCAGTATCTTTACCAAGAAAACTCCAAATGGAGTCATGAAGAGCCAAATAACTGAACAAATCTACTGAAAATGCTTCGGAAGACATTAACCACTTAAGGAAGCAAACCACATTTGTGCTCATGGACTATTTTGTTGTTGTTCAGAGACTACTGCAATAGCCTAGGCAAGTAAGTAATAAGGCTATAGTAGTAATAATAGAAAAGAGGGCTATGAGAGGTATTGAAGGAATAAAATGGAAAGGATTTAGTATGAATGTTATTATATAGAGAATGATCCTTAGTTGACAAACCTGGGTTATGATGAAATATTGCTATAAATAGAAATCATGAAGTCAGAAGGAAGGGATGTTTAGGGGGAAGCTTTGTTCTTCAACCTGATTATTATCAACTTCTTTGGATTGTCATCCTTACTGTGGGCATTCCCAAAACCCTCCTCTTTTACTTCCCTTTATTTTTCCTTGACATTTTCAATAACTCCCATGAGTTCCCTTAACCTAGCTTGATTTTCTGGATCATGGGTCCAGATTGAGATGGATGCCTGTCAATTATTTCACCAATATAGTGACATAGAATCCCTGGATAATTGATCTCTCTGGGTCAGAACTAATTTGTAAATTTTGCAGGGGTCTCCAAAGCCAAACGAGATTCCTAATAGACACTCTTAACTCATGAGTCAGAAATACATCGGCATGTTAAAAGATGTAACAGCAATATTGTAAAAACAATCAACTTTGAAAGACTTAAGAACTTGGATCAACACAATAACTAACCACAATTCCAGAGGGTTTATAAGAAAACATACTACCTACTTCCTGAGAAGTAAAAAACTCATACAGGCCAATGTGAGAATTTATTTTGCTTTGTTTGAAACAAAGGCTTTGCTTTCCTTTTTTATGGAGGAGTGCAGTTATAGGAAAGAGATAATGCAGATTTGAAAAAAAAATTTGATTAAAAATATATGAGCATAGGGACAAGAAGTCAAGAGTAATCAAGCTGGGGATAAAAAGAGAGGAGGTGACATTGCTCCCAAGTGATAGCCAGTCCAATCCATTGGTGGTGGCTTCCTACTTGAGTAGAATTAAACATGCCCATTCGATTTGAACTAGACATGGTACCTCTTGAATCATACCCTACTAACTTTCCCTCTCTCCCATTATGTGAAATTGATGGGAGGTTCCACCATAATTGTCATGAAAACTAAAGATGGAACTCGATGTACACATCACAGATAAGTGTAAGTAAATTGGTAGTAATGTCCACCTAAATTACTTGATGTCTGGCTCTCCTAATTTATGGTACTGACCAGCCTCATCTTGCCTAGCCAAATGTTCAACCTTGGATTCTCTAGCCAGATTTGTCTAATTGACATCAAGGGCTAGGTCTTCTTGAGAACTGATGTATACTATCTGGAATTTTCAAATGATATAAGGAGCAAGGTACTGGGTCTATACTGGAGAAGATATTTATTTGTAACACTCAGATGACAATTAATTACCCTATAAATAGTCCTAAAATTGCTGAAAACTACTGTTTGCAGAATATAAACAGACCCAGACTTACATAACAGATAAAACCAATTTTTTTTGTTATAGCCAGTTTGTCTATCAGAATCATAACTACATAGATTCCCTATGATTTTGCTCCATTGTGGGAAATGTAGAAGTTACAGGCAATAAGCATTAAGCACTATGCACTGGGCACTGGACTAAGCCCTGGGGATACAAAGAAATAATCTCTGCTGTTCACAATCTAATGGAGACAACATGAAAAAAAAACTGAAAAAAAAAAAAGCTTTATACAGAATAAATTGGAAATAACCATCAGAAGAAATTACCTCTTCTAAGAAGGACAGGAACTAAAAGAGGTTGGGGAAAGCCTGTAAAAATTGAGACTTGCTAGAACTTCAGGAAATTCAGGAAAACCAGGCAGTGAAGATGAGGGAGAACATTCTAGATATGGAAGATAGGCAATGAAAATGCTCAGAGTTGGGAGATGGAGTATCTTGAGGGCAATTTCAGAGTAGCTGGTTTGAAGTAAAGTGGAGAGCAAAAATGGGAAAGGTAACAAAGGTTTTGAAGATCTTTAAATAACAGAGGATTTCGTTTTTAATTCCAGGAATGTCAGCCACTGGAATTTATTGACTAGAAGGATGACATTGCCAGACTTGTGCTTTTGAAAGATCTCTCAGATAAGTGGAGAAATGACTAGAATAGGGGAAAGAGTTAAGGCAGACCAACAGGCAATTGCACAAAGGTGATGGCAGTGTCAAAGAGGAGGAGATAGTAGGGGAAATATTGCAAAGGGGAAATCAACAGGCCTAGGCCCCAGTTTGGATATGGGGAGAGGAGGATTTGAGAGAAATTGAGGATGATGCCTTGTTTGTGAGGACTTAAACAGTAATTAATAGGTTTGGAAAAGGGGAGAACTTAAGGGGTTCTCCCCTGCCCAGTCCTATTAGAAGTGTCAGCTTTGTCCCTGGGCCCTATTCCCCTTCCCTTCCTGAGTAACTACAGCTCCAGGCCCTCTCCCACTCCAATAGCATCCATTATTTTTAGTAGTATAGAAATCTCATGCTTCCTCTGAGCAACACTGTACCCCAGGTAAAACTACCCAGAATTTAAGAATCCGAAGGGGAAAAGTCATTTAGTTCAACCCATTCACGAAGGAATTTCCACTGTAGCATAACCAACAAGGATCTTCTAGCCTCCTGTTAAAAGACTTCCAAGGAAGAATCCATTACCTCTCAAAGCAAGTCAGTCCACTTTTGGGGAGCTCTAAGTATTAGGAAGCTTTTCCTAACTTGATGTACAAAATAAAAAGCAATAAAAATTTTAATAAAATAAGCAGATATTCTCTGAAATGATGTGTTTGTTGCCGTTGGATACATGATAAAAACCAATTCCACCAACTCCTTTATCTGCCCCTCTTAAGAGGAACTGTGAAACTTCCCTCCATAGAACTGTACTTTCATTTCATTTTTTGGTTTTGTATATGTATATGTAAAATGTATATGATTCTGTTTAATGGACTGTATACTCTTTGGTCACTAGACAAAGACTTCATATTTAGAAATTGCTTATAGATTGATTAAAAAGCTATGTGACTTTTACACACTCTTTTCCTATAACTGCAGGAGACCACCCAGAAGTAAGGTCTTGATTTTGATTCATGGATTGCCATAGCCAAAGAATTCATTGGTTTTGATTCATGGATTGCCATAGCCAAAGAATTCATCACCCAGAGAGTAGACCACTAGTAGTGATTATCTCCATAGTTACATATACTGGTCCTTAGAAATCAGTTTATGGATGGACAATGTTCAAAATCTTTCCAAAATGGTAGAATCTGATATGGTTGTAGATAACATTTTCTGAGGACAAGTCTCTAAAGTTAGATATCAATCGCTGGTGAGTTACTCTGAAGGGTCAGAGTAGAAGATAATATTGGACATTTGAGTGAAAAAACATTTAGGATAATCAAGAGTTCACCAGGGAACTAAAAAGTTACAAACTTTTCTGTTACTGTTGAAGACATCACCATCCATCCAGTCACCCTAGGTTCACAATCTTGGGGTTAATCTGTCATTCACCTAACATTCAGTTCCCATATCCTGTTATTTCCACCTTCATGGCGTCTCTTACAAAAGTCTCTGTTTATTGTGTGAACATGGCTACCATTCTAGTTCAAGCCCTAATTACCTCTCACTTGATTATTCTTCCTGCCTCAGGTCTCTCCTCACTTCAATCCATGCTACCCAAAGCTGTCAAAGTGACCCACAAATCATAAATGAAAACAAATTAGAACTGGAGACAAAATATAAGAAAAATATACTAGTCACCTCTTTAAAGGAAAAAAGAATGCCAAGAATGATATAAGCAAAATATAATTTTTGTTTTTTTTTCCTGGTGGGGCATTTGGGGTTAAGTGATTTGCCCAGGGTTATACAACTAGTGTTAAATGTCTGAGGCCATTTGAACTCATGTTCTCCTGATTTCAGAGCCAATGCTTTACCTACCGCACCATCTAGCTGCCCCAAAATCTACAGTTTGTTTTTGGGGAAAAAAGAAAACCTCACAAAACCCCAAACCTTTAAGGATCCAAAATGTAGTTAGTAGTACATGTATTAAGACAGATCTTGGAATACAATATTCCAAAGGGCAAAGGAGGTTTATTGAAAGAATATAACTTTCCCTGCAAAACTGAGTATAATCCTACATGGAAGAAAATGTATCTTAAATGGAATAAAGGATTTTCAAGTCATTTTTGATGAAACTGAGTAGGAATTTTAAAACACAATTGGGAAAAACTTTGAAAGGTAAATTTATTTGAGCAAGTGGGTCTGTATGATGATGTAGCATGAGTATTCTAATAGAAGACACAACTGTCACTTCAGAACCTCTGTCTCCAAAAGATATTAGCAAAGTAAAATAAAAACAAGGATCCCCAGGGTAGGTTGCTTCTATATTGAAGTTTTTAAGAGGAAAAAGAAGAGGGAAGGTAAAAGGAAAACAGTTGATTAGAAAAGAAAAATAGAGTAGGACTTGTTATTTTTCAAAACTATAGTGTGTGACCAGAGTATATAACATGGAGAAAGGAGTGAGAAAGATGGTCATCAGATGAATCATACCTGAAATGAACAAAGTAGAGTTGAATACATACACAAAGATATGCATCAAACTCAGCAGGAAAATAAAAGTCTAGGGTGACATTAAGAAGAAAGATCCTGAAAAGAGATCCTAGCAAAACAAACCTTGATCCTGAAAGGATAAGTAAAAGTGAAGAGAAAAGAAAAGAACAGGAGAAGAGATTGGAAAAGAAATAAGCTAAGGGGGTGCCTTATTGCTTCTTAGCCAATTAGGGAATAGCTGAACAAACAATGATATATCAATGCAATGTAACACTATTGTGCTATAAGAAATTGTGTGAGACGGTTTCAGAGAATTAGATAGTATAAATTGATGCAGACTGAAATGAGCAGAACCAGGAAGACATTTTATTCAATAACAGCATTTTAAAGAAAAACAACTTTGAAAGACAAGTACCATATGCCCATCAATTGGATAGTGGCTGAATAAATTATGGTATATGAATGTTATGGAATATTATTGCTCTGTAAGAAACGACCAGCAGGACAATTTCAGAGAGGCCTGGAGGGACTTGCATGAACTGATGCTGAGTGAAACGAGCAGAACCAGGAGATCATCATACACAGCAACAACAGTATTACATGATGATCAATTCTGATGGACATGGCTCTCTGCAACAAAGAATTGTCTCAAACCAGTTCCAGTTGTTCACTGAAGAAAACCATATACACCCAGAGAGAGGGAAATGAAATATGGACTACAATGTAACATTTTCATGATCTCTATTGACATTTGCTTGCATTGTGTTGCCTTTCTCTGATTCTTTTTTTTTCTTGTAGATAGGATTTTTCTTGCATAACTTCTCAAGCATTTCAACATTAACATGTAGCGGACTTCCTGCCATCTAGGGGAGGGGAGGGGACTGGGGGTAAAATTTGTATTGGAAAGCTTTGTAAAGATCAATGTTGGGGAACTACCCATATATATGTTATACAAATAAAAAGCTTTAATAAAAAAAAAGAAAGACAAGAACCATGATCAATGCAATAACCAATCATATTTACAAAGGAACTATGATGGAATATGCTACCCACCTCCCAACATTAATGGATGCAAGATACAATAACATATATTAAACTGCAACTATGTTAGGATACATCATTTGCAAAGGCATGAAAACATGTTTACTAAAAAAGACTTTATATCCTTATAGGGAAGATAAAGTATGTTAGTGTGCATAATGTGAATATGAATAAATACACAAATATAATTGAAAGTAGTTAAATATAAGGTGATTTAGTTTGAAAGAGAGTACTAGCAATTGGGTTCAGGAACCTGAGGCATGGCCCTCCCTAAATTTGTACAGTGGAGAACAGCACAGTAGAAGTCAATCTAGAGAGGCAAAAGTGGGGATTTGTGTTTGACCATGCTGTTACAAGAGATATTCCCCCTTCCCTTTTCCTCTTCATTGGGAATAGAGGAGTACAAAAATTTAGCAATAATGGTGACCAAAAAGGTCATTAAAACATTTTTAAAATAAGTACAATAGATAACAAAAGGAAGTACAGGCAATCAGAGCAGTTTTGAGAGTAACATGTAGGTTATATGCTTTTTAAAAAATTAATTGGGGGGCAGCTAGGTGGCACAGTGGATAGAGCATCAGCCCTGGAGTCAGGAGGACCTGAGTTCAAATCTGGTCTCAGACACGTAACATTCCCTAGCTGTGTGACCCTGGGCAAGTCACTTAACCCCAATTGCCTCAGCAAAAAAAAAAAAAAATCAATTGGTATGAAATAGACATCCACAGTTTAATATAGAATGCCATTTTTGTTCTGTTTACATAAAAATGTCTTTTAAGTTTAGAATTTTTAAATATTTGAAAAAGACAAAAGGTATCAATAATATATGCAACTTTAAAAATATATACATAAAAATTAATTAAATATAAGGTAGTTTAAAAGACTTCATGCAGAAACCTTTGTGTGAATTACATGTTTGATAATACTTAAAATATGTGAATTACATCTTTAAAATAGGGAGGACAGTTTGGCTAGATCACAATGTAGGAGTAATGTCTTCTAGTCTGAAATATAGGTTTGTGCAAGGTTAAGGAAAAGCTAAACAGAGCTGTTTATATTTTATACTAGAGGGATTGGAGTTCTTTTAAGCAGAGTAGTAAATTTACTTTGGCAGGAGCATGTATGATGGGCTGAAAGAAAAGGTAGACGATCAAAGGCAGACTATTCATTGTTGCAATAATCTAGGCAAGAAATGATGAGGGTCTGACCTAAGCTAAGTGAAGGAACCAGATACTTGAGATGTAAAGAAGGTAAAAATGACAGGATTTAAAAATTAGGTTTATGAAATGAGAGAATAAGGAGTTCGGAATTATTTTGAAATTATATGAACCTGAGAAGGATAATGGCACCTTGAACAGAATTTTTTTAAGTGTTTAGGGGGGATGAGGAGATTTTATGATGAATTCAGTTTTAGACATGTTGGATTTGAGATGTCACAGAAATATCCAATTTTAAATGTCCACTGGAGGATGCTCTCCTTGAATTACCAGCTCTTATGCCTAACCATCCCCTGAAACTGCTATTTAACCTCTCAAATTTTTTTCAGTTCTGGGAAAATAGTCTTGAATCACATCCATAGGGTGTAGAGGATTAAGAAAAGATTACATGTTTGGAATTCCTCTCTGATACAGTGAACAGTATATTGAAAGGAAAGCATGGCACAAATGGTAGGAGATGAGCTGCTTTTTCCTCCATTTTATCAGTTGATGAGACTGTCAATATCCCCACTTTTGCCTCTCCAGATTGACTTCTACTGTGCTGATCCCCACTGTACAAATTTAGGGAGGGCCATGCCTCAGGTTCCTGAACCCCACAATTGCTAGTGCTCTCTTTCAAACTAAATTACCTTGTATTTAACTACTTTCAATTATATTTGTGTAGTTATTCATATTCACAATATACACACAAATATACTTTATCTCCCCTATAAAGGTCTTTCACAGTAAAGATGTTTTCATTCCTTTGCATATATATCCTCAAAGCCTAGCATATTTGCAGTTTAATATATGTTTGTTTGTTGATTGAGAAATCCTTCAGAGGAAAGAGACAATACTGGAATACATCACAAAAGCTATTCTGGCCATGGAGGCATGATATAGTAGCATAAACCCTTATCTCAAAGCCCATTGGTATGGGATTCTCCTCCCAGGTAGATATAAATGCTCTGCCCTGCATGAGGGAGGAGGCTGAGTTGGTGAGGACCGGAGAGCTCCAGCCATCTTTAGTGTTCTTGGGGACTCTCTTCAAACATTCACTTTGGACACTTTGGGCTTCCAGCTTTGAGAGGGCAAGGGAGGAAACTCCACTTCAGGTTACTTAAAGGAAAAGGCTCTTGGAAAACAAGATAAGGCAATCTATATCATGTCCTGTCCCCATCTTGCTACGCTAAAGACTGTGGAAAGTTTCCTCCCAGGTAAGGTCTAGAACTCTTGGTTGAGCTGAGTGAGTTATCTTGCTCTTAAAGGAAGATTTTCTTCATTATGTATTATTTCATATATTCTCCTATATATACTTTCTCTGGAGTTTTTTTGGCACAGTTTGGATAAATGAGTTTCTTTGCTCTTTATTATGCATGTTCATTGTGAAACTGGCATTTGGTGGTAAAGGGATCAAGTTTTAGATACAGAGCTTAAGGTTCTCCTTCCCCCCAATAATAATGACAGAGTTCAGAAGTTAGGCTGAACCCATGCATAACCCCTAGATTAACATCAAACAGTATTGAAGGGAGCAGATATAAATTTAGACTGTCAGCATTCTCTTTGAGGAAGATGGGGTCTGGTCCCTTGGAGAAGGATGAAGAAGAGGTTAGAAGTATCTATTCTGACTCCTTGGAGCCACACAATGACCACCTTCAACACAAGTGGGCCTCTTTACAGTAGTAATAAAAGAGACTTTAAATATCTAGACATTGGCTATAGCTGTCTGACAAAAGCATTATAGCTAATCAAGTATTGATGTGCCTGAATTATAATTTCATTTTTTAGAAACTATAGTAGAGGAAGTGATTTGGAAAACTCTTATTCTGAACCTGATTGTAAACAATGAAGAAAAATATGGTTTGAAGGAAGAGAAAACATGGAAACTTTGAGAAGTAAAAACTCCTTAGAAAATAATAACAGAGGAGGGAAAAGCCCACTTTGGTCTGTGGCATAAATTTTATTCACCATCCATCCCAAAATCTCACCATCTGCCCTTTTGCTAACTCCCCTTCTCTCCAGCTAGAACATTCTCCCAACCAATTCAGTCAATGCCCTTCCCTTCCTTATCCCAGCCACTACTGATTCCTTCCCTGCCCCCTCTCCCATGCCTACCTCACCCTCTATCCCCCTCCCCCAGCACCTCAGTTAATCCACTTAGTTTTGCATCTCTATCCTGAGATATGAAGAATTGGTAAGCAAACTCACCTAAACCACATTTCATACACTAATCTACTCTGGGTATCTTACCATTCAGTCTATGTCCTCCCCCTCCCCCCACTCACCCAATCATTCATTTGTCAATAATAATAAATGACAAAGAGAAAGCAAAACTACCAGATTTTTTATTGTTGTTTTCTCTTTCAAACAGAAATATATTTCTGGGCTGGAAAAACAAGAATTAAAATATTTGTTAGTTTACTGAAACACAAGAATGAATCTAGTTTCCTTCAATGAATCCAATTCATCTGGCTCTGATGAACTGAAATGCAAAAAAAGAAAGGAAAAGAACATAAGGAGAATTTAAAAAAAAATACACAGAAGAAAACAAAATGAAATTTAGAAGTGTTATATTAAATATCAGGATAGAGAATGGATCTATAGGGAATTCCCTGCTAAGAAAATCCTTCTACCAAGTCAGATCAGCATTTTCTCTGTAACTGTCTCTTGGTTCCTAGCATCCTTAGTGTCTCAGTAATTTTTTCACAGCTCCTCTAGGCCAAAATAAATGCCTAGCAGTTCCATTTATTAAGTAGTTAGATCCAAAGAATTTAATAAATATTTGTATCTAGCAAGCCAGTTGAAAAAAGAAATGGATGAATGGAAAAAAATTTTTATTTCTTAATTATTCATGATTATTCTTAAATATTTACATAATTCTTAAGTAATTATACAATTACTTGTGTTCTCTTGTTGGGCACTGCAAATCTCAACTCTTGGAATTAGACTGGATACTACCCTTCTTGTTTCCTGTTCCACATTGATTTTTTTTTTTTTTTAGCAGTTCTTGCTTTTTAATCACTGCAACAATGAAAATCCTGCTTCACAAAAGTTAATTGCCAGGGGCAGCTAGGTGTTTTGATGGATAGAGCACCAGCCCTGAAGTCAGGAGGACCTGAGTTCAAATTTGGTCTCAGACACTTAATACTGCCTATCTGTGTGACCCTGGGCAAGTCACTTAACTCCAATTGCCTCAGGGGGAAAAAAGTTAATTGCTGGTCAAGACAAAATTATAAAATATATATATCTCAAACATTCGAGAAAGGAATATAGCACGATCTAATGTTGAAATCATGAATCACTTTGAACTGAGTTGAAATAATAATAATGATGTTTATACTTATATTACATTTCAGGAACATCATCTCAGAGAGTTACCTAGACACAGCAAGGCTTCTTAAACTGTAGGTTGCAACCCCATATGGGATCATATAACTAAATCTAGGGGTCACAAAATTATGTTTATCAATAAATGTTTGATTTGTATAATTATTTCACATACTGGGAAACCTGGGAGTCACATAAAAATTTCTTGGACAAAAAGGGAAATCATGATTGGAAGCTAACTATGTTAATTTTACACAGCAATAAATCAACTGGTGGTCCTGGCTATCCTGTTTATACAAGATAGCCTCAGGAATTGACGTCAACAGCTTAACTTCAAGATTGCATAAGGCTACAGTGGGTGTCAGTACAGGATAGCTCTGTCTATACAAGATAACTATACAAGGTTAATTAGCTCCTCACTCAGATCTAAGTTTGCCACCAAGGACATGGTCTTTTGCTAGAGTCCATTCACCCCATCAGTTAGTTAGGGCTTTATGACTTGTTGGACCTCATCACTATCAGTGTCTTTCTTCACTTTGCAAACTTAATTTTTAATTAAAGCTTTATTCTTGCAGACTTTTCAGCCATTTTTTTTTCCTTTGATGCATCTGTTATTGTTTTTAGGAAGACATGAGGATCCTAGTTCTTCTCCAATTTCTAACTGCCATTTTGGCATGTACTTGAAGTTTCTGAATTCACCTCTTGCCTCAGTTACTCCTTAGCTTATGAGCCAGCCACATAACATTTCTCCAGATGGAAACCAGAGAACCTAAGTACCATCCATGTTGTGCCAGGGCAAAGTAAACCTCCATTTGTAAATGTTCAATAACTCACAAGTGCTTCATTTCATCCCAAAATGAACCTAATCCAGAGGGTTCTGGTTTTAGTGTCACACTTCTGACAATGGAGGAGACTGGCAAAGAAAGCAAATTGCAGGAAGGTAGGACAGCCTAGCTCTCTCCTACAACCTTTTAACAAAGATTTAAGAGAGACAGAATAGTCATCATAAATTCAAGAAGAAGTCACAGTACATCACATTTCCTGCTTAGGTCAACATGGGGATTTAGGTCAAAGCTTATGGGACTCAGGAAGACAGTTCAGCAAAACAGACCCAGAACAAAGCCTTCCGGCACCTAGACTAGTGGGACCTTCAGATATGAACCAGGATAAAGATTAGAAACAAGGCTTAACCCACTACTCTATTGCTCTGACCTAAGAAGTGGATAGGGTATTGGGGTAGGACCCTACTATTTCCCCTGCTCACAGCACAGACAAGTAAGCCAGCACTTCATAGAGATGAGCCTACAATTAGGAAATGCTCTAACCTATGAGAAAGAAATTCAGCTTACAGACGAGAATGGAGCCCTAAAGCTGAGTGATCAGGGCTGGGAGCTTGAACCAAAGTGAACCCACAGTTCTGTCATTCTGCCAAGCCTTCCAGCTAGGTGATGGGAGTTTGGGTCAGCAATTGTGTTTTGGAGTTTTAATAAGGGTTTAATAAGGCACCCAGAGCTTGACCTGTCGCTCCAGAGCCTAGAAAACTCAAGACTCAAACTAGATCAGATGGGTAAGGGAACAGAGTTTGCAGTTCCCTGGACTGAACCACACCTGAGATACTTAAAGAATATAGCACCTAAACCCAGAGTAAGCAATGTCAGGACCCAAAATAATAAAGATCAGAACCATAAAATTCCCCCCAAAAAAAGTTTACAGAACCTAACCCTAACACATAATCCCTGTTTAGGAAGCAAGATTGAAAAAATATATGTTTCAAATATGTTTCTTAAAAATAATATATTCAAATCCATTCTGCTATGTTCTCTTTCCTTCTTTTTAAATGAGTTAATGCACATATTTGAAACAAATATTCACTCAAATAGCAGCAACAAAATCTATTCTGCTTAAACTGAATTCATAATTACCAAGCATTAACACCCTTACCTCAATAATGAAAAGATTTAAAAAAGAAAAAAAAAAAAAAGACTGTGGTCAATCTACTAATGACTAATGAAACTGTAAAAAAGGAATACAGACATTTGTGAGGGGGGAGAAAAAGTAATATCCAAACTGACCTTGCAAACATAACCTCTCTCCCTCCACCTAATCTAATTCAATTGGGGGTGAGGGTGGGAGAAGAAAACTGCTAAAAGGAAAAAAAACTTCCTAATAGAACTGTCTGGATAAGAATGGACTGCTTCAAGTCGAGATATTCAAATGGAGTCTCTAGTACTACTTACATGAGATATTGCAAAAAGAATTCTTCCATGTACCTAATGGGTTAAAGGATCTTACAGGTCCCTTGACTCTGAAATTCTTGGATTCTTAGTTGTCCTCCATTAGACATGTTTGAACTTGCTACCAATGTCTCTCCATAAATGTGGTACTCTGAATGTAAGAATAATACTTCCGTTATATGTTAGCCTGGTAGCATGATAACACAAAATAGCACACTATCATTTCCCTTGTTCTGAACATTATATTTCTGTTAATGTAACCTAAGACTGTTATTAATCTGACTGCCTTGTGATCGTCCAGATCTTTTCCATATTATTCCTTTATCCTATTCTTGAACAGTTTTTTAAACTCAAATTTAGTTATTCCCATTAAACTTCATTTCATGCAATTGGCACATCATTTTAATCTACTGAAGTATTTCTGAAATGTAAGTTTTACTGTCCAATGTATTAGCTATCCCTAATAATAAAATTTGATATGTATATCATATATACCTTCATCCAAGCCATTAATATGTTGAATACAAAAAAGCCAATGAGAAGCCTGACGAACACTTCAGAAAAGTTTCTTCCATCTATTTGACAATAATCCATTAATCACTACTATTTTTGTCTAGCTATTCAATGAATTTTGAACCTACCTGACTATACTTTCCAACATCTCCATTTTATCCATTGAGTTATCACATGAAAATTACTCAAGGTAAATGAGATGATATGAAGACTCATATTTTTTCATTGAGTTCAAGGGCAGAACAAAATATATGGCATAATACTGAATGTGATACCTGAGCTACTGTTGTTCTTTGAAAAATAATAGCAAATAGATTTCTGTGATACTCTGGACCAGCATATGTTATTCTGACTTAAAGAGGAGAAGAATGGCAAGAGTATAAAGGATTTTTTTTTCTTTTGTGAGCATTTAGAAAGGTTAGTGGTGATAATTATCATCATGAGTTCATCAAGAATAAATCATGCCAGATTAATCCCATTTCCTTTTTTTGTTGACAGATTTGCTAGGCCAGTTGATCAGGAAAATGGCACATATAAAGAATACTTGCATTTACCTTGAGTTTCAATTCCCTCTTTTTATCATTCTTGTTGCTAGAGAACATAGGAGTAATGAGAGTTCGTCCTTCTCTTTATGATCTTCATATCCCTTATGTTATCCCAACAAATCCCAAAGCCCTTGGTGTTCTCTTTCCTGTTCATTTATGGCTAGTCTCATCTCATTCTCTGATTTTTCATTCCTGACATCATCCTTAGAATCCCAGGAAACTCTTTTATATTATTCATCAATTGTCACCTCTTGGCTAAGTTATTTGATATATCCTGTAAGTATCCACATTAATCTCTTTAGACAATTTCCCATTTTCTTTCTTGTCAGAAATGTTTCTGTCATCAGTTTTGTACTAGAGAGTACCTTTTAAGCCAAATTCCCCTATAGAATTTTATAGATACAAATTCTGAAATGCCAGTCACTTCAAGCCAAGCTTCCCATCATTCTAATTTAGTACTTAGCTCCTCCAATAATTACTGGTTAGAACGAGATCCCATTTATCATTTCCTCAATTTTTTTGAAGGATGAAATTGAAAATTACAAATTTGGGAAAGTCAAAATTGTGAATTTTTTTAGCTTTTAGCAAAGAGGGAACACCAGCACAGGACCAGATAGTTGACGTTTCCCTTTGACACAGTATGGTATGATCTTTTTCCAGAACTTGTCATTTATTTCCTCTGTTTCCCCCAACATAAACACCTACTCAGTGGTGGCCAGGTTTTCCCAATTCAGTTCTTGGATTTCCTCTTTCTTTTTTTTTATTAATACTTTTTATTTGCAAAACATATATATATGGGTGATTCCTAAACATTAACCCTTACAAAGCTGGGATTTCCTCACATAAGCATATTTTCTGAGTATCCAAAATGCTAAAAATCAACCAGATTTCCTCATTCCAACTCTTGGATATTCTCACATCAGTATATTTTCTCAATATCCAAAGCTATTCCACTAGACTTTCATATGCTCAATAGCAGTCATGAGTCTAGTCTTAAGTACATTCTACCAAAACATATCTTTGAGGTCAAATTACCTCCTTTCATTAAAATCTCAAATAGCTTTGGGCATATGAGATGAGTTTGTTCCAACAGTCATGAAGGCAGCTGAAGCAGGTTCTGTGGAGTGCATAGAGCTTGGTCAGACATATCCAGTTGTCTTGACTGTTGTCTTGTCACTGGGCTCTGATGAGTCTGGAAGACAATGAGGCTGATGGTTTTGTGCAACTCAGCTTCACTTAAATCCACTTCACACATGAGTTGAATCACTGTGATGTCATTGGTCCTCTTCTGAAATGAAGGATGAACAAAAAATAGCTTTATTCTCTATATTCTATGAATTTGTGTATATGTGTCTGAGACTTTTAGTATTATTAATTGCTCTCTTCTTGAATATCTTCTATTTAACTACTCTTGTGGCACTAACAGCTTATTCACTGGAGAATCCCACACTCAAACTAGCAGTTTACAAATATCCCACAGAAATTCTGAGTACTGTGGTATGGTTACCAGAGAATCCAAGACCTTCTATCCCTCAACTCTCCTGCTTGTTACACAGCAGGACCACCAATAGTGTAAGGGTGGGTGGTTTCATGGATCTACCCAATCAGAATGTGTTCTGAGATCCTGCCTCCTTTTGAATGTCCTGGATTTCAATGGATACTAGTCATATGACCTCGGTATAATGGAGCTGGATACACACAAGTTTGAATGCTTTATAAAGTGCATTTATTCTTGGCATAAATTCAATAAGTAAATGAACAATACTTAATAACAAGGAGACTGCATAATAATGAACATCTATCAAGTAGTTATTGAGCCCACTTCTCTCCAAGATCTGGGAAATATCTTAAACATAGGATTATTTTGGACCCAGTAATCTACCTAGTTGTAGTTTATATTAAATCCTCCAATAAAACAGGACTACACAACAATACAACTCCCTCGGGATGTTTGATTCATACTCTCCTTAGGACAAGTCATCAG
This sequence comes from Myrmecobius fasciatus, assembly GCA_023553655.1. Lineage (NCBI taxonomy): Eukaryota > Metazoa > Chordata > Mammalia > Dasyuromorphia > Myrmecobiidae > Myrmecobius > Myrmecobius fasciatus. The sequence continues at coordinate 573,175 of JAJPUD010000279.1, forward strand.
GTGAATATGAAAAAATTCTAGAGTCCAGGACTTGGCTTACTCAAGGCATGAAATGTAGAATTTGGGGAGGTTGGTATTTCCCTGTTTCTGCTGTCTAGTCACTGGCAAGAACCTCTGGAATGATCTGACCACAGCTAACTCATCACAGAGTGACTAGGGTTGGCAGCCATCCCCAGCATCTCCCTTTCATAACGTTCTCTGCTACTTTTGTAAGACTTCACTTTCTTACTATTCCAGCTAGATCTTGAAGCAAGAGATGTGGCAGTTTCAGAGTAAGAAGATGTTATATGTGAATTACTGGTCCTCTCTGTCTTCTTCCTTTGTCATTCTAGCCACTTTCTACATTTTCTTTATCCCTCTTCATTTCTAATTTAAAATTTTCCATCAAATCTGCAACTATCTAGGAAAAAAAAATATTTTTACTGGCCCTCTTCTTATGCACTCCATCACTAGCCAAAAACCTCTAATAACAAGATCTGAAGTCATGATCCAGAAATCCAAATCTTGTTCTCTGACATCATCTAATTTTTTTTTTCTGTTTCAAAATTTTCACTTGTTATTCTTAAATTGACAAACTCTTGACAGGATCATTTCCACATGCAAAGAACAAAATAAAACTAAATCTCTGTCATGTGCATGCTTGTTAAAAGTATACAATAAATGCATCACTTTCAAAATTATTCTCCCTATAGCACCATCTTACTACCCATTTAATTCCCAATCTCTCCCTCTTTCTTTTGAAACCCTTACCTTCCATTCAACAGTAATGAAAATACCATCTCTTCATGGAAGGTCTTAAATTCTTTATCTAGGATTTTATTAATCCTTAATGTTTTCTAGCTTTTTACATGAATGAGTCATCCAAAGTGTGTAGTGATTCTGCAGTGTGACAGTGTTTCAAGGCTTTTCATAATGTTCCATATAGACACCATAAGAAGTCAGCATATCTTCTGATTATTCATGTCAGAATGATTTAACTACAATCCCCTCATCACCTTTTAGCAGGGAGTTTCATGACTGTATTCTTCTGGGATTAAGCCATGAAGGTCTTGTCTCCTGATGGCTCTAGTAGCTCTCCCTCATTATTCATTAGAGCTGGAGAAGCTGCTTCTGAAGCAGCTCAGGTTTGATTCAAGGTTTAATGGTCCTCCTTCTCTTTCTTCAATATTACCTTCTACTCTCCAACCTCCTTATACAAGTTTGAATGCCCCTAGAATTCTTTTTTTTCTTTATTTTCCTTTAGAGGCACTTCTTTCCTTTCCACGGATACTTGTTCTAATGGTAGTTCATCTCCCTCCCTCTAGTTAAATGTAAACTCTTACTGTGCAGGAGTTTTTTGACACCTAATACATAGTGCTTAAAATTGGTGGAATCAAACCAAATACTTCCTGATGAGGTCTTCCCTCATTTGCCCAGCTAGAAATAATCTTTTCCACCTCTGCAAATGCTGATTATTTTGTAACTCTACTCTTGCCCTGCTCACTTTTTATATAGAAGTATGTCTTGTATCTTTGAGCCTGCTAGGTGGCTAATGTTGGAATCAGAAAGAGCTGAGATTTGAATCCTGCCTCTTACAAGCTATGTGATCCTGGGCCTCTTTCAGCCTCAATCTTCTCATCTGTAAAATGGGGATAGCACTTGCCTCCCAGAATCATTATGAGGTTCCAATAAGGTAACTCATGTATGTTCTACCAGGCTAAGAACTTCTTGGGATAGGGACTGTGTTTCATTCATCTCTTTCTCTTTCACATTAGCTCATCACAAACCCTGAAGGTTAAAAGTTTGATGAGATGAGTGACTGCATGTTCAACATGCCTATATTTATACTTTGCTGAGAGATTACATTGAAACCAATCCAAGTCTATTCTTATGTAGCAACTTTTAGTAATTGTTTCTTTATAAATTAAAGCTTACCCATGTGTTGTAATTTCCCATTATACTATGGAATCTGGAAAACTTCATGAGATCCTTCAGCTCCAATTGACTAGAAATTTATAGGGCAGTCAATAAAGGGACATTTTTCATGTCCCTCAAAAGAATGGTCTTGGTAATACTTGGTAATATTCCTTGATAACCCCTCTGGGATTTCCAGGGAATACTGTTTCCTAATATCATTGCCAAGTCAATCATTAGCATACATGATATAGATGATAAAAGAAAATTGTGGTCCAAATAGAATCCTAAAAGTCATTTGATCTGTGGAATGGCGGTTAAGGATTAGGAGGTCCAAGGTAATCCCAATAGACTTTGGATAGAAAATGCCATCTGCATCCAGAAAAAGAACTATGGCGTTTTGACTGTTAATCAATACATGCTACACGTTGTTTTTTTTTTTTTTTTCTTTTCCCATTTTTCCCTTTTGTTCTGATTTTTCTCTCCCAACATGATTCATAAAGCAATGTATGTTAAAAATAAATAAATTTAAATTTTTTTAAAGGATGAAGAAGGTGATCTAGTAATTTGGCAGAAGAGGTGGGGAATGGGGTCCCCAACCCCATTCCACAGTGTGGGTACTCAATCATTCCTGGACTCAGGGGTTTTCTCCACAGGTGGCTAAGGTGCAATTCTTTTCACCTTACGGTTGTGCTCTTGAAAAAGGGAAGGCGTATGAAGATCACCTGAGATGGCTTTAATTCCAGTTAATGAGGAAGAGCCTAAAACAGGGCAAAACCAGGACTGCGAGGCCAAGAGGAGAGGGAGTGCTACAATATCGAATAGTGAGTCAAGGAAGTCCCGAGGACTGAGAAAAACGCCACTGGCTTTGCTGAAAGAGGTCATTTGCGACCCTTCGCAGCACATTCCAAGGGATGAAAAGATGAGAGTTGAAGCAGGAAAGGCAGTCAAAATAGACTACTCTTTTAGGAGCTGGGTGGGCTTTGAGGGATTTGAGGGAGGCCTGTTCCAGGTCTGGACTCAGAGGAAGGAGCCAGTGTGGAGTGAAGAATTGAAGATCGGAGAGAAAGGTTTAGCAAGTGGGGGAGGGGGGGGGGGTCAGTGTGGTCAAGGATCACCGAGAGGATTCTGTTAGGAGCTGCAAGAGGCCCAAGACTCCCCCTTCAAGAGGAGGGTTAAGAGGCCTCCAGTTCGGTGACTCAGCCAAGACCACCACTTTCAGTGCCGGGTTATTCCCACTCTGGAGCGCTTAGCTCCGAGGCTGCACGAGTGCTGCAAGGGGTCGAGGTAGGTAAGAGCGTCAAGCTCCAAGTCAATTTCGCTCCTCCTACTCCGTCCCGCCCCACCCCCTCGTCAACGCTCCGCCCCGCCTCCTCCCTGAGCCCGGGGCTGGAGCTGTACAGACAGGTCAGCGCTCCCAGCCAGTCAACCGCCCCTATTCGAATTTGCGTCTTCACGCGCCCAATCAGAAGGCCGGGCGCCATGGGAACGCCCTCGCGAGTCGCTCCTGCCCAGTGCCAGCGCCTACCGCCTGGGCCCCGAGTCAGCCAATGAGGACGCCTGCTGTGTTTGAAAAAAAGGGCGCGAGGCGGGGGGCGGGGTCCGGGGGTTAGAGAGGGCGGCACGCACATCTCTTACTAGGACCGGACTAGCTGAGGGCTCTTGGAGGAGGCAGCAGCGGCGGCGGCGGCGGCGGCGGCGGCGGCGGTAGCGGTAGTAGCAGCGGCAACAGCAATAGCAACAGCAACAGCAACAGTAGCTATGAGGGTCCGCGGCGGGGGTGAGTGACCGAGCCAATCTTTGAAACTCTGGGCTGGGATAAGCACACTAAGCCCGAGAGGGACCCTCCGTCGGCTCTGGGTCCTCGGTCGCCTTCTTCTACGTCTCTGAGCGGGCTTCGCCCCGACCCCTTACTCTGTGCGTACCTCTTAACGAGGCTCCGGGGTAATAGGCACAGGGAATCCTCTGTATTCCCCACGATTGATGGTGGGACGCCTGCACACCCCGCAAACTTAGAAAGGAGTCCCCGAGGTGGATCAGTCCAGCCCTCCCTCTCTCATTTTACACGGTGGGAAATGGGAACACGGAGACGTGAAATGACCCGCCTGGATCTCCTAGGTAGATAGGGGCAAGATCAGGATACAAACGCGGGGTCTCCGACTTCCCTAGAGGCATTCTGGATCTCGGCGGTGAGTCAAGGGCCCTGAACGCCTCACCTCTTTAAAGGGCTGCCACCTCTGTCCAGGTGCCTGCCTAAAGTGGGTGGCATCTTTCGGTGCCCTTTCGCGAGGGCCTTTTAAATGAAGAAAATGGGCGATGAGTGCAGAGCCTCACTCGTTTTCACAGTTCCAGTGAAGTGAGAGGGAAAGGATTGTATCCCCATAGTTTCTCAAGTGATAGATAGATCTTCGTGGAGTAATAGACCTAACCCACGAACCCGGGAAACCCTGCTGCCTTTACTTCAAGATTGTATCTGAAGAACAGGTTTGAATTATCGAGCGATTCAGAGATTATTTATAAAAAGTGATCAATTCCTAGCATCTTCAATTTAGAGCTGAGAAGGGTCTCAAGTGCTCATTTTGTCCAACTCCCTCCTAACAGTTGAGAAAAAGGTGCTAAGTAATTGTTTGGGGCCACCGTTTTGCTATGGTAAGGCCAGCAGCTTGCTAGTAGGATTAAGAGCAGATTCCTAGCAGAGACAGGGAGGAGAGAAAGAAAAGGAAGGGGAAAGGAATAGACCGAAGACTAGGGAGAGGAAGAAGAGGCTTTGAAGAAAAAGGAATCCGTGAAAGTGCCGAGAGGATACATGGCTTTTAACACCAAAACATTTTTTGGGGGGAGGGGTGGAAATCTCTTTAATAGAAGAAACTTTTATCCAGACGTATTGCTACTGCCTCTGCAAAATATAGTCTTAAGAGAGTTTCCTTTTTTTTTTTTATTAATACTTTTTATTTGCAAAACATATGTATGGGTAATTCCTAAACATTAACCCTTACAAAGCTTTCTGTTACAAATTTTCCCCCCTACTCCCCACCCCTCCCCTAGATGGCAGGATATCCACTACATGATAATTATGTTAGAATACTTAAGAAATTTAATATATGTATAGTTATTGCATCATTTTTTGTGCAGGAGAAATCTTATCTACAAGAAAGAATAATCTGATAAAGGAAATACAATGCAAGCAAACCTCAATAGAGAACATGAAAATGTTATGTTGTGGTCCACATTTCACATCTCTCTCTCTAGGTGTATATGGCTCTCTTCACCGAACAATTGGAACTGATTTGAAGCATTTCATTGTTGAAGAGAGTCATGTCCATTAGAACTGATCCTCATATAGTATTGTTGTTGCCTTGGATAATGATCTCCTGGTTCTGCTCACTTCACTGAGCATTAGTTCATGCAAGTCTCTCCAGGCCTCTCTGAAATCGTCCTGCTGGTCGTTTCTTACAGAGCAATAATATTCCATAACATTCATATACCATAATTTATTCAGCCACTCTCCAATTGATGGGCATCCCTTCAGTTTCCAGTTTCTAGCCACTACAAAAAGGGCTGCCACAAACATTCTTGCACATGTGGGACCCTTTCTTTCTTTTATGATTTCTTTGGGATATAAGCCCAATAGAAACACTGCTGGGTCAAAGGGTATGCACAGTTTGATAACTTTTTGAGCGTAGCTCCAAATTGTTCTCCAGAATGGTTGGATCCATTCACAGTTCCACCAACAATGCATCAGTGTCCCAGTCTTCCCACATCCCCTCCAACATTCATCTTTATCTTTTCCTGTCATTTTAGCCAATCTGACAGGTGTGTAGTGGTATCTCAGAGTTGTCTTAATTTGCATTTCTCTGATCAATAGTGATTTGGAGCACCTTTTCATATGATTATAAATAGTTTTAATTTCCTCATCTGAAAATTGTCTGTTCATATCCTTTGACCATTTATCAATTGGAGAATGGCTTGAATTCTTATAAATAGGAATATAATATTCTCTATATATCTTAGAGATGAGACCTTTATCAGAACCCCTTAAGAGAGTTTCTTAAAGTCTCTTGGGAGTATTAGGTGAAATGACCCGCCTGAATCTCCTAGGTAGATGGGTAAGATCAGGACACAAACTTGGGGTCTGATTTTCCCAGAAGCATTCTGAATACCAGCCCTGAGTCAGGGGTCCTGAGGGCCTCACCTCTTTAAAGGGTTGCCACCTCTGTCCAGGTGCCTGCCTAATAGTAGGCACATTTTAACACACATCTGAGATACAGGATTTAAAACTAAATCTTCTAGTCTTGAGGCTGGCTCTATCCACCATTCCACACTGTCTCTAGTTAACATACTTTTTTTCTTCAGTTAAGTCAATAAGCACTTAGTAATTGTTTACTACGTGTTAAGCATTAGAGGTGCAAAGGAAGACAAAAGTCCTCAAGGAGCTGACAGTCTAATGCATAAGACAAGCAACATATATTTTATGTATAAAGAAACCAGATGCAGGATAAGTAGGGAATAATTAGTACAGGGAAGGCATTAAGGGAAGGAATTAAAAGGTTTTAGGAAAAGCTTCCTGTAGAAGAAGATGAGGTTTTCTCTTGAACTTGAAGGAAGTCTGGAGGCAGAGGTGAGGAAAGAAAACATTGCAAATGGGGAAGGTAGCCCTAGAAAATTCTTGGCACTGTCATGTTTGTGGAATACCCAGAAGACCAATGTCACTACATTATCGTGAAGAGATGAAGAAAGACTAGAAAGGAGGTGGCAGCTGAAAGCTGGGTTATAAAGGGATTTGAACACTAAGTAAAATTTTGTATTTGATCCTGGGGGTGTCATAAATGATAAAGCTCCTGGAGTCTTTTGATAGGGAGTCATAATCAGTGACTTTAGAAAAATCATTTTGGCAACTGAAAGGCAGCTGGACCAGGATGGGGAGAAACTTGGGACAGACAGATCCACCAAGCAGTGTATTGTAGCATAGTCTAGGCAAGAGATGATGAGGGCTTGCACCGAGGTGGTGGTAGAGGTTCTAGAGATGTTAGAGATGAAAAATTGGCGTGCTTTGTTAACAGATTGAATATGAAAGTTGTGCTGAGTGTGAGGGGTTAGGATTAACATCTAGATTTTGAGACTGGGAGAATGGTGGTACCCTCAACAACAATGGGAAAGTTTGAAAGTTGGGAGGATTTAGTGGGGCAAGATAAGGAGTTCAGTTTCAGACATGTTGAGTTTAAGTTGTCTGCTGAACATGCACTTGGAGACATCTAAAAAGCAGCTGGAGATTTAAGATGGGATGTCAACAAAGAAGTTAAACTGGGTAGGTAGATTTGAAAAATCATCAGCATCAAGATGATAATTAAATCTTGATGAGACCCCCAAATGAACAGTTGAAAAGAGGAAGTATAGAATCCTGTGGGACACTCACAATTTGTGGACATGACCTGGATGAGGATCCAGCAAAGGAGCCCAAAGAAGAATAGTCAAAATAGGTAAGAGGAGAGCTGGGAAAGAGGGATGATCAACAATGTCAACAACTGCAAACAAGTAAAGACTGAGATTGAGAAGTGACCATTGGTTTTGGCAGTTAGGAGATTTTTAGTAACAAGAGAAAGCAGTTTCAGTGGAATAACGAGTTTGGGAGCCAGATTGTAAGTAGTTAAGAAGAAAAGAGGAAGTGGAGGTAGCAGTTGAGGTAGACAGCCTTCTCAAGGGGTTTACCACAAGTGCAGAAGAGAGATAGGATAGTAGTGGGGATGGAAGGATCAAGCATGAGGTGGTTTTTTTTATTTGTTGTTTTGTTTTTGAGAGTGGAGGGGTCGTGATTTGTGTTTGTAAGCAATGGGGAAGAAACCAGTAGACAGGAAGAGATTAAACATAAGAGAGGAAGATGATGTGCTGGAGAAGGAGTAAGGATGAAATGGGATCCTCTATGCAGGTAGAGAGGTCATTGTTGTCAAAGAGAAGGAATATCTGTCTTTGTAGGAGAGAGAAGAGAAGGAGAAGATCATTGCAAAAGACATCTGAGTGATAGAAGAGGAAGCTCTCAGCAAATGGCTTCTATTTTCCATAAAATAGGAGACAAGAGCTGGAAGAAGAGGAACCAGGGGATGTTTGAGGAGGGATGAAAAGGTTTAGAAGAGTGAGGTAATGAGATAATAAAAAAGACATAGAAGAATTACTTAGCAGCAGTGAGTGCCCAGTAGAAGTGGTGTTATATAGATTTGTAACCAACCTAGTCAGAACAGTTGCATGATTTTCTCCATCTTTTGTTCATTAGCACATGGCTTAGGAACAAAGGCAATAGGAGATAGTGAGAGGATACAATTGGCAATAAAAACGGGGCAGTGTAGAACTGAACTATTTTACCAGAATCCAGATGGGGAAAATAGGAGATATTGGCTGATGCAGGGGAGGTTGACTAGCAGAGAAATGAACGGTCAAGGGATTGGAAGTCACAGTGTTGCTAAAGAACAGGGTTTGCTGTGGGAAGGCAAAGAGAGAGGTGGACAGCTTAAATAGATTATGGTCAGACAAGAGAATTTCTTGACTGGCTCATCACCTATTGTGTTACAATATAGTGAGATTAATGGGGATTTCTCTCTCTCTCCCTCTCCCTCCCTCTCTCCCCCCCCATGTGACAATAAGATTTTATGTATTTTTAGTTTGTCAGTTTTTTCTCGTTTGTATTGTCATTGTGCTAACTTGTAGCAACCCACATAATTTTCTGATCTCTGGTTTTGTTAATTCAACTTATTAATTGTATCTGACAGCTTAGATAGAGCACCAGGCCTAGAATCAAGAAGACCCGAGTTCAAATCCATCCTTAGGCACTTTAGCTGGGTAACTCTGGACAAGTCACTTAACCCTATGGTTTGGTTTTCTCATTTGTAAAATGATCTGAAAAAGGAAATAGACACCATCCCAAGATCTTTGTCCCCCAAATGGAGTCATAAAGAGCAAGAATTGTGTCTGAAGAGAAAATGGCACCTGAGTTGGCACCCAAGAATCTCTCGTATGAGTTAGATGCATGGATTTTTAGCTTCCATTTTGATAGTTCAGAGGCATTTTCGCAAACTTGTTCTCAGCTATATTTTAGAGAGACAAAGTTTCTGATAGATGAAGTATTACTAGTCTTTTCTTACTAAGATTTAGATTTCAATTTTCCCTAAGAATATGTTTTAATTTGGGCTTGTTTTTCTCTTTCTATTCACTGTATTTTGTTGTTTTTGTTTTCAGTAATTCACTGTAGGTGCTCCAAGTGTTTTTGTCTTCCTTCAAAACGAAGAATAAAAAAGAGGCCCCGAGTCTTAACTTTTTTGAGTCTCCCTGAAGATGTCCTCTTCCATATACTTAAATGGCTTCCTGCGGAGGATATCCTTGCCATCCGAGCTGTAAGTTATACTCATCAATTATTGATCAAAGTATTTTACTGCTTAAAAAAAAAAAAAAAAAGACAGATATTACCACTTAGAAAAGTCAAGAAAATTTTACCCCTTGCTACAATGGATACTGCTGAATTTCACATCAATGTTTTCCTAATTTATTATTACAGGGAAAGAATCAATGTAACAAACCTTAAAGATTCTTTTATGTTGAATTTCACATTTGCAAAGCTGGGAAGGATTCTAACCTAGAGGATAAAAGACAAGTTCCAAAAGGCTACTTTCAGACTAGAACAATGGGCTAGAACTAATGAGATGAAATTTAATAAGAGTAAATGTAAAGTGCTGTGCTTGAATACCCCCCCAAAAAAAAAACCCCACCATTTTTTCTACTAGTACTTTATTTTTTTCCAATTACATGTAAAGACAATTTTTAATATTCCTTTTGAAAAAAAAAAATGATTTCCAAATTTTCTCCCTACTATTTCCTTAAAGGATAAGCAATTTGATATAGGTGATATATGTGCAATCATGTAGACATATTTCTTTATTAATCATGAGAGAAAAAGCCAACCAAAAGGGGGGGGGGGATAAAGAAAATGAAAATATATTTCAATCTGCATTCAGATTCCATCAGTTCTTTCCCTGGATGTAGGTAGCATTTTCTAAAATAAGTCCTTTGGAATTGTCTTGTATCATTATATTGCTGTGGAAAGCTTAGGTTATTAATTGTTGATTATTGTGTAATTATGTACAATATTCTGGTTCCACTCACTTCATTTAGTATCAATTCATGTAAGTCTTCCCAGATTTTTGTGAAATCTGCTCACCATTTGAAAATAAAAATTTAATAGAGTGGGGGGAGAGAGGGTAGGAACTTAAAAACCATTCTAGCAGAAGAGCTGGAGTTTTCAGTGTGATGCAAGTCCAGTGAGCCATCTGTGTATAAGATGCTTAATTGTTCTGGATGTCAGTTTTCCTCATTTGTAAAATTGGAATGATCTCTAAGGTCTTTCCTGGATCTAGAACTATGATGTTGTAATAATAATAATATGCCAAATATGTCTTGGTAGCCAAAAAAGCTAACACAATCTTAGGCTGCATTAAAAAAGTGTATAGTGTGTAGAATAAGAGAGAAGTAAAATGATTCTTCTGACCTCTGTCCTGTTCAGAACATTTGAGTTATTGTGTTCAGTTTTGGGTGCCACATTTTAAGATTGATATCAACAATGGAGACAGGATGGTCAGGATAACTGCCATACAAAGTTCACTTGAAGAAACTGGGGGCATTTGTTTCACCTGCAAAAGAAAATAATACCTGCATTTCAGTGTTTAAAGACCTGGCCCTTAGAAGACAGTTTTGATTTGTTTTGTTTAGTCCTACAGAGCATATCTAGAAGCAGCTGGCAAACATTTGAGGCAGCTTTTGGCTTCATGTAAGGATAATGCAAAGTACAAATTAGAAAGGAAGTTAGTTAAAGCTCTTTATTTTTACAGATGTAAAAACTAAGGTCCATTGAGATTATAAAATTTACCATTGGTCAGGATTCAAATCAAGCTCTCATGACTTCCAATGCAGTACTCTTTCACTTCTACTCTCCTAGTCTCTCTTAAAGATTCTGGAGAATCAGAACTTTACAAAATTATACTGAATCATTTCTGAGTTTTGTGGTGTATTTGCTATCACTACAATTCTTCAGACTGAAGCTGATTGGTCATTTGTAGGGAATATTATAGATGAAATTTTTGAGCAGGTTGGTTAAACTAGATGACCTTTAAAGCACTTTCAAATAAGTTTCTCTAATTGTGTGACTATGGTTTGGGGGTTTAAGATTTTGAGTTCCCAGGAGATCATTATACACGGCAACAACAATACTATATGAGGATCAGTTCTAAGGGACATGACTCTCTTCAACAATGAAATGCTTCAAAACAGTTCCAATTGTTCAGTGAAGAAAGCCATATACACCCAGAGAGAGGGATGTGAAATGTAGACCACAACATAACATTTTCATGTTCTCTATTGAGGTTTGCTTGCATTGTATTTCCTTTATCAGATTATTCTTTCTTGTAGATACGATTTCTCCTGCACAAAAAATGATGTGTGGCAATAACTATACATATATTCGATTTCTTAAGTATTCTAACATAATTATCATGTAGTGGTATCCTGCCATCTAGGGGAGGGGTGGGGAGTAGGGGGGGAAAATTTGTAACAGAAAGCTTTGTAAGGGTTAATGTTTAGGAATTACCCATACATATGTTTTGCAAATAAAAAGTATTAATAAATAAATTTTTAAAAAAGAGAGAGAGAGAAAAAAGGGGGAAAAAAAAAGATTTTGAGTTCCAAATTTTTCTCTTTTCCCCTCCCCAAGACAGCAAGCAATCTGATATAAGTTATACATGACAGTATATTAATCATGTGGTGAAAGAATAATAAGTACAAAGGGGGTAAACCATGAGAAAGAAAACAAAAAAAACTTTTTTTTTTTTTTTTTTGCTTTTCTTGCTAAGGCAATTGGGGTTAAGTGACTTGCCCAGGGTCACACAACTAGGAAGTGTCTGAGACCAGATTTGAACTCAGGTCCTCCTGACTTCAGGGCTGGTGCTCTATCCACTGTGCCATCTAGCTGCCCCCAAAAAAACTTTTTTAAAAAATGAAAATAGTATGCTTTGATCTGCTTTCAGACTCCATACTTCTTTCTCTGGATGTGGATTCCATTTTCCATCACAAGTCTTTTGGAATTGTGTGATTGTTTTTTTCTAAGTAGTTTGTTGTAAAATGTGGTTGCCCTGGTGGTCAAGAAGTTTCTATTTGTGTCTAGTTGAACTTAGTGTTATTCAAGCCCTCATCTCTTGGTGCTGTTTCCCTTAGTAAATAGAAATACTGTTAAATCTCTAAAAATAGATTCTCAAGCACAAATGCTACTCTTGACATTCAGTGCTTGAAGGAACTTTGGCATCATTCTTTAATCCCTTCATTTAAACATTGACAAATGAATTATCTATAATAAAAGCAGCAAATTAGTATTAAAACTGGGACCAGATAGAACTCAGCACTTCCCACTTCCAAGGAAGAATCTTTTTTGCTTTAGCTCATAATCACCTCCTCTTATCCCATAAATATTTTTAGACCTTGTTTTAAAAACTTCACATATTAAATTAAAATTGATGTGTGTACTATCCATTGAGGCAAATCACAGTCCCTCCAAGTTTTAATAGATAGATGGTCCTTATAAATTACAATAATTAAAAAAATTCCTCACTTAGTGCCCAGTTTTCTAATGATATGTGGTCTTTGAACTTAGCTGGGTTTGTCCTTAGATTGCTAATTTATAATCCATCAGTGAGCTGATGCTCCAAGATCCATATATTTTGGATCTGTAAGAACTTGCATTCATATTTAACTTTATAATTGTTAGATTTTACTCATCTTTTTGCCATTCTTTTAAGTTGTCAGTAGGAATAGAAACTTACCTGTTTTTCTACTTTTACAACTTAACTCAAAAATATATTCTCAAGCAATGAATATTATTCTTAACATTCAAAACTGGAAGGAACCATAACAATTATCTGTTCTAATCTCGATATTTAATAAAATTTGATAATAAACACAATGTTTTGTGCTATAAAATCTGTAATTGTTTTTAATTCACCGTCTTCTCTGTCTTTTTTTTGTTCAAGCATCCTTTTAATTACATCCTTATATTTATTTTTTTTTCAAGTCCAAATATTCAGTAATTTAACCAATACTATGTTATGTTTTTTTGTTTGTTTCTCACTGTGGAGGCTCTTAGGTTAAAATTTCAGCTGTCATTAACTATTTAAGATCATGGGATTTAGAATTGGAACCTTAGAAGCTATCTAATTCAATCTCCTCATTTTATAGATGAGGAAACTGAGCCCCAAAGAGGGTAAGCAATCCAAATGGTTTCTAAGAGGAAGTGTGTACTTTTAGTCTTTCCCACTTTTCCCCCACCAATTTTGTCCACATCATTCCCTGTGCCTTGAATAGCCACTTGCTCTTCCCTGCTCACATATCCACCTTTTGAAAATTTACCACCTCTTCCATGAAGCTTTTCCTGATAATCTCTTGCTTTTTAGTCACAAATAAACTTTTCCTTGCTCTGATCTCACATAGTATTTTATATTTATATTCCTAACATGTCTCTTATACACTATGGTTTTTGTGAGAGTATGAGTGTGTGCCCGTACACACATTTTCTCATATATATATATTTAAGTTCCTTGATGGCGGAGATTTTTTCTTTTTTTTTTTTTTCTTTTTTTTCCAATATTTGTATCTTCAATGTTTTACACTTGGTAGACAATAAATATTAATTGAATTAAAAGGGAACAGGTTTTCTTTCTATTTGTATACCCCCACCCAACATTATTTTGCATATGCTAAATTTCAATCGATTACTCTTGAATTAAGAGTGAATTTATACTTTGTCGAAAAGAATCCTTAGGAAGGCATTTTTATGATATCCTTATGATTTATAACCCTTTCTGATTTTTTGTAGGTACATCCGCATCTTAAGTATCTTGTAGATAATCATGCCAGTGTTTGGGCATGTGCAAGCTTTCGGGAGATGTGGCCTTCTCCAGATAATCTAAAGCTTTTTGAAAGGTAACCTTTGTTGTGTCATTTTAATTCACTGATCTTTCAGATTCAATAGTCAAATTCAACAGTGGCCATTTGTTTCAGTCAGCTGTAGAAACTTTAACCCATAGAATAATCAAATTTTAGAGCATAAAAGGCCTTAGAGAGATTCTTTGGTCTAAATCCCTTATTTTATACGTGGGGAGATACATATTCCCAACTGCTTTCTTGGTATCTTCACCTAGATGTTACTTTGGCATCTCAAACTCTGTTCCAAACAGAACTCATTATCCTACCCCCTTAAATACACTTTTGACACCATTATTTTTCCACTGCAACTCAGGAGTTTTCCTTGACTCTTTATTCTCTTAACCTCCATATCCATTCAGTTGCTGGGTCTTGATAATTTCATTTCTACGAGGCTCTTATCATGTTCTGCTGTTGGCCTCCACCTTTTCTTTCCAGGCTGGTTATATTTTAGTCTAACATACTTTTTCCATCAGTCAAACTTAACTTTTTTTCTCCCATACATAACATTCCTCTCCTCCCTCTGTGCTTTTACCCAGACTATTCCCCCATTCCTGTTATGCTTTCTCACCTCTCCCTCTTAGAATCCTACCATCTTTGAAGGCTCACTTTAAGTGCTGCTTCCTGCAGGAGTTTTTTCCTCCCAGGTATTCATGATCCAGATTATAGAAAGCTTTAATCTCAAGAGTTAGAATGGACCTTAGAAGCCATCTAGACCAGTACATCTGAATGAGAATTATTTTACACCATACCTGATATTTGGTTACCTAGGCTTTACTTAAAAACTTTCCACAAGGGGAATTATAAAGAAGATAATTTGTAAATCTTAAAGTACAATTATAATGTTCACTGTTATCTAAAAGTAACAAAACTGTGTGTTTTAAAAATAATTGCAAATATTAAACTTCTCTTATTCAAATTAGTCTCTGAACCTAAACTGATGCACTGTTATTTTAACCTTTGGAAATAAGCCTTCTCTAAAAATCAATCTCCTACTTTATCATTCCTTTGCTGTGACCATAGTATGTTACCATCCATTGTTTATATCTTTGTAATTTTCCCTTAGTTGTGCCCTATCTCTTTAAATTGCCCCCAATAAACTTAGCTTATAGCCAGAAGGGGCTATGCCTTTTACTTTTGTATCCCTAAATGTACTACCTAGTATAGCTCCAGCCTTGATCATCCTTATAGGCATTATTGGGTAAATGAATAAAGAAATGTTCATTCTTATCTTGCTGGCACACATGTTGTGGTCAGATCCCCTTCAACTTGAACTGAACCAATGGTTTAAGTCCAAGTAAATCAGCTGATTTCAAATGCTCTAGAACACTAAACTTTGAAGAAATAAGATCTCTAATCAGCCTTTGATGTTCTTTTTTAGGGCTGCTGAAAGCGGTAATTTTGAAGCTGCTGTGAAACTAGGGATTGCCTACCTCTACAATGAAGGCCGTAAGTGTTCAATTGAGCAGGACTAGGATCTCTTAAAGTTATATGACATGTTGTAAATAGATATGATTCATTTTTAACTTCTTGAAATGTTTCCAATCTTCGTAGACCAGCTTTTTTTAAATTAATGTTGTTAATAATTGTATCCAGGAATATATGCTTTATTGTTGATGTTTCTTTATGGCTTTGGCTATATGTTTCCAGAACTTTTTATTGGAATACTGTTAAAAAATTTTTGACCATCTGATACATTAGATCTTTCCATATTTTTATATCAAGCCAGTTGGAATCACAAGCCTTATTAAATATTTACATGGGTGGTTTGGTTTGGTTTTGTTTTTCCCCTGCCATTCTAGTGTCTATTTCTGATGAGGGTCGTGCAGAAGTGAATGGATTGAAGGCATCACGTTTCTTCAGTTTAACAGAACGCCTGAATGTTAATGCTGCTCCATTTATCTGGCTATTTATTCGCCCTCCATGGTCTGTGTCTGGAAGCTGCTGTAAAGCTGTAGTCTTTGAAAGCCTCAAAGCAGAATGTCAGTTTCAAAAAGTAAGTTAGAAAGATCTGCACCCAGAATGCCATTCCTTTCATTTGAAAATCACCTTAAGCTTTTAAAATCTAAAATAATACTTTGCATGTAGTGAATATTGGATAAATGTTAATTTTTAATGCTTCAGAATACCTCAGTTTTAGCTGGCCAAGTCAGGACTCTAAGGAATATGAACATAAGCTTGAAAAATCTAATCAATACATGTTTGTATACCTGAAGTGTATTTAGCACTGTGAGAGTTACAAAAAAGCAAAAAGTCTACTTCCTGATATGGGGAACTTATAAGCTAGGAAGATAATACATAAATATGTAAAAAAGAAAGACTTAAGGCATTCAAAATAACTGTATAAAGATGACTCAAGTATGTGATTAGACAGACAATGAAACATAGGCAATAATTGCTAAAGATCTTTAGAGGGAAAAGATTAATTCAAATTCAGCCTTGGCTTATCAGGAAAGGAAGTTGTAGAGGACAGATATTTGAGTTGCATCTTGAAGAGGTGGCAAGATTTATATATATTAACAGAACAGAGATAGTGTGAGCAAAAGAATAGAAATGGGAAATCAAAAAGTGTGTTCTTGGGACACTGAGGACACTCGGTTGAGGAAAAGGGCTCTTGTAGGGGAATACAGAAGTTAAGGTTCCTTACACACATGTAGTCAGTGTTTATTGAAGTGAATTTAAAAAGCAATTTGAGGTTAAATTGAATTGTTTCTTGAATGCCAAATAAGAAGTTGGTGCCTGACCATATGGCTAGTGAGGAGCTGTTGAAAGTTTTTGGACAAAAAAAATGATGAAATCAAAGTGCTGTTTTATAAAGATTAATTGGACATCAATGTGCAACATATGTTGGAGAGAAAGATGTTTTAATAGTGTTATAATTGGAGCAGTTAGGTGGAGCAGTGGATAAAGCACCAGCCCGGAAGTCAAGAGGACCTGAGTTCAAATCTGGACTCAGACATTTAACACTTCCTACTGTGTGACCCTGGGCAAGTCACTTAACCCCAATTGCCTGGGGCAGGGGAGGGGGAGAGAATTAGTGTTATAATTATGTTCAAATATGAATGAAATAAGACCCTAGACTAGGATTCTGACACTAGAAAGGAATCTTCAGGACACTTCTTTGTATATAGTAGGCATTTAATGGTTATTCCATCTTTTTTTTTTTTTTAAGAAGCAATTAGTGTTAAGTCACTTGCCCAGGGTCACACAGTAAATATTGAATGTCTATTTATTTTTTTGTTGTTGTTGTTGAGGCAATTGGGGTTAAGTGACTTGCCCAGGGTCACACAGCTAGGGAATGTTAAGTGTCCGAGACCAGATTTGAACTCAGGTCTTCCTGACTTCAGGGCTGGTACTCTATCCACTGCACCACCTAGCTGCCCAATATTGAATGTCTAAAGTCCAATTTGAACTCAGATTCTTCTCATTCCAGGGTCGGTGTTCTATTTCATGCACTACCTAGTTGCCCACACACACACTCAATATTTATGAAATCAAAAGGAAAGAAGCCTTGTAAAGGGAGAATGGTTACAACTGAGAGATCCATGGGTTTGGGGGAACAGAGAGAATGAAGGCAGAGATGACACTGGACTTTTAAATGGAGAATATCATTTTAAATGATGGTGCATGCCCTTAACTATAATAGAGAAGTTGGGAGCAGATGATTTTGTTGAAGAGAGAGTAAGTTCCTTTTGGGACATGTTGACTTAGAAGTTACAGCAGTATGTTAAATGTAACTAGAGCTGGCAGTTGAATCAGTACATCTGGGTTTGTGAAAGAAATGTTTTTATGTGTAACTGGGGAAAATTTTTTTTTAATGAAGTAACTTCCTTTTCTTTTCTTTTAAGGTTCATAAAGGATCTATACTATATTGTTTGGGTAAAGTTTTAAGCCTTTTTGAGGTAAAGTAACCAATTATATATGGATTTGAAATTCTTAAAAATATGTTCAGAGTATAATTTTCTCTTAGTGACATATATATAGTCCAGGTTATGATGTAAGGTGAGAGTCCGGTAGCAGCTCTTTTTTTATACAGGAATCATATTTTTGGTGACCTTAATTCTTGAAAGGAGTAAGTCATCTGGAAGCAGGATGGACCTCAGTGCTTCAAACTTGGCTAACTGGTCTTCAGCCCATAGCAGGCTAGAAGGGGGCAAGGGATGAGTTCAGATACTAGAGACAGGTTCACTGGAAGCAACAAAAAGTATCCATCCAAGCTGATAGGAAGAAAGAAGACAAAAGTCATAAACTTGGCACAGGACTACAGAGGAAAGAGCAATTTGGAGGCACTTTGATGGAAGATAAACAGCCTTCTATTCATTTCTTAAAAGATTCTGTGGGCACCATAAATTCCATCCTAGTCAGTTGTTACTACATAGTAATATTCTCTGGGATATTGATAATTCAGCTTTACTTGGAGGAAGAGCTCCCAACTCAGAACAGGCAAAGAATGGAAATCTTTCCATGTAAGCCATGATTTGATCTTTCCGTATTGGGTGGCATTTTAAAGGTAGCAGAGATAGAGATTGTGTAACCTCCCTTAGTGACCCATTCCAGCTTCTTCATCATGCTGCTAGTAAATTTCTGCTCTAATCCTACTAATAAGTTGTATTGTCACTCTACCTGTGACCTTGGACTTTTCTTTTCAAAACATACTTGTCTTTTATCCACATAGAAAGTGATTTTTACTTGTGTTGATATTTGAAAACACTGAGAATTACATCTTTTATTGTACTTGATTTTTTTTAAAGATAAACTTCTGAGGGGAAAAATCATGGTGATATTTCTATATTTTTAAGATTTACAGAGTACTATAGTACTATACTATACAGAGTACTATAGTATATACAGAGTACTATACTATATTTATCAGTAGTCTTAGGTTTTAAAATATTAACATTTCTAGAAAGTAAGATATTGCTATTTAAAAGCTGAAATACTGACCCTTAAGGATGAATATCTGATTGCTTGTTAGGATAGTGTATGTGCAATGTTCATATTGATGTCAATATACATGGCAATAAAAGTTAATATTCAACTGGTTTTAAGTAAAAGAGAATTTGTACTTTGACTTATTTCTAGGATGAAGAGAAAAAAAAAGAAGCACTTGAAATGTTTGAGGCTTCATCTAATCAGGGATGTTTAAATAGTTCTTACCTCCTTTGGGAAAGTAGTCAGAGAACTGCTGTAAGTAACTTTGAATCTTCTTTCCTTGCACCCCTCCAACTGCTAGTGTTCCCTACACTCCTTATTTTATGTATGTTTTCTACTATATGTAGGTTTCTTCCAATAGCATGTGAGATCTGTGAAGACAGGGCTTGTTAAATTTTGGGGTTTGTGTTAATATCACCCTGTGTTCTGCCTAGTATATAGTAAATATTTAATAAATGTTTATTGATTGATTAAAAATGAAAAATTGTGTGTTCTCAAAGTGAACTTTTTGATATGACAAAAGTCATATCAATAGGGCAAACAAACCTCTTCTATCATCTATCCTAGACTGTTCCAAAGTTTAATATCTCTAATGCAGTGTAGAGAACTCTGAATGGTTTTTTTCTTTTACTGGCAGCACTTTCCAGAATTTAAGAGGTTATAGGTAGTGATAGGGATGATGATGGGCACTCTTAAGGAGAATAGAATAGAATAGAAAAGGTGTGATACACCTGAGTTCCACAAAAGAAAAAAAACATAATATAAAATTTGTGATGTTCTTCCGTTGACAGATGTCAGACCCTGGAAGGTATCTCCAGAGCCTCCGGAAACTCAGGGACTATGCAACCAAGGGTTGTTGGGAAGCACAGGTATAATAAAATTTTCTGAAACTAAAAGATTACTATTATCTTATTGTCAGCTTATATTCCTTAAGTATATTTTATTATATTTTATCTCTCATCTCACAAAATCCTGTAAGTTATCCTGGGGGTAAATATTTTCCACATTTTCCAGAAAAATAAAAGTTGAGAAAGGTGAAAAGTAGCCCTTCTCAGCTTCAAAAACAGATCATCTTAACTTAGAGAAGGACAACATTTCATAGCTAGGAGAAACTTAAAAGGACATCTTGTGCAGCTGATAACTGAACAAGAATTCCTTTATAATATCCCCAACAAAAAGAATCCAGTCTGAGCTTTAAAAACTTGAAGGAGGGGGATTTCACTCCAAAGGCAGCCATTCCACTCTATATAGTTGCAATTATTTGAATTTTTTCCCTTCAGTCAAGCCTATATTTTTCTCTTTGCCACTTCTAGTGCTTCTAGTTTATAGCCTCTGAGGCCAAGCAGAGATCAAGTCTGATCTCTCTTGTACCTGACTCCTCAGATAGTGTTCTTTTTTTTTTTCTTATATTACTTAAAGATGAAGAGAGGACATTTCTTTTCCCTTCATCAGTCCAAATCTTAAACCTCTCTCAAAGATCTATTAAGACCCAGCATCTTTTAAGTCTTTCCTGATGCCCCTTCTTTTTTTTTTTTTTTATTAAAGCTTTTTATTTGCAAAACATATGTATAGGTAGTTCTTCAACATTGACCGTTCCAAAGCTTTCCCTTACAAATTTTCCCCCCAGTCCCCTCCCATTCCCTAAATGGCAGGAAATCCACTACATGTTAATTATATTAAAATGCTTGACAAGTCGAATATATGTATGCATATTTCCATACTTATCTTGCTGTGCAAGAAAACTTATATCTACAAGAAAAAAAAATCTGAGAAAGGAAACCCAATGCAAGCAAACATCGATAGAGAGCATGAAAATATTATGTTGTGGTCCACATTTCATATCCCTCTCTCTGGGTGTATATGACTTTCTTCACTGACCAATTAGAATTGGTTTAAAGCATTTCACTGTTGAAGAGAGCCATGTCCATCAGAATTGATCATCATATAGTATTGTTGTTGCTATGTATAATGATCTCCTGGTTCTGCTCATTTCACTCAGCATCCACTCAGTTTCCAGTTTGCCACTACAAAAAGGGCTGCCACAAACATTCTTGCACATGTGGGGCCCTTTCCCTCCTTTAAGATCTCTTTGGGATATAGGCCCAATAGAAACACTGCTGGATCAAAGGGTATGCACAGTTTGATAACTCTTAGAGCGTAGTTCCAAATTGCTCTCCAGAATGGTTGGATCCGTTCACAGTTCCACCAACAATGTATCGGTATCCCAGATTTCCCACATCCCCTCCAACATTCATCATTATTTTTTCCTGTCATTTTAGCCAATCTGACAGGTGTGTAGTGGTACCTCAGAGTTGTCTTAATTTCTGATGCCCCCTTCTAATAATAATCTCCATTCCACCTGGAATAATCTCCTCAGCTACTAAGTCTTCTGAGGCTGCATGTAGACATGGCTGTTCTTGCCTTTGTCCACTGACAGAACACAGCACCACCAGCTGAATTAAGTATCTTGTCCAGGGCCACACCTGAGAGGAGGACCTAGGTCCTCTAGCTACAAACCCAGAGCTCTTTCCACTATCCCACACTGCAAGAAAGCCTATGAAGGACCTGAGAAGCCATCTAGTCTATCCCCAAACTTTGATAAATGTGAAAACTAAATAACCACCAGAGAGGTGATGGTTTGTCTTGTACTAAGTATCTGAGCTGGACAGTGAGCTCGGGTCCCTGACTCCAAGTCCATCCCTTCTGCTACTATGAATTGCCTGTTAACAGGTATGTGATTCAGGCTTATTTTTGGTTTTGTATTTTCTTCTCAAGATATCTTTAGCTAAAGCTTGTGGAAATGGAAACCAGCTTGGGTTAGAAGCAAAATCTTCCAATGAAGTAGTGCTACAGCTCTTTCAGGCCTCTCACCCTGTCAGTAAAGAGAGCATCTTCACCGTACAGAAGGGAATGAATGATACAATGAGGTAAGTACTCAGCTACAAATGGCCAGCACATTCTGAATGGTGGCAGGAAAGACAGAATTGCTCCCTTTGGATTCTTTACTGTACATTGTTCGCTTGTCCAACATTATTTGAGAATAATGATTACACATAAATCAATTTTTCAATTTAACTGAAAAGTCCTAAAGATTTTTTTTAATTTAACATTTTTAGCTATTTTAATGTTTCCTACTTTATGCTACTTAAAATTAACTTTTTAGAAGTGCATACTTATGTGTGACCAACAATTAAGTCACTATAATTATGTTATGCCTTCATGTTCTTTTTTAGGTACATTGTATGAAATACAATATGTATATATATTAGGTACGTTATACATACCTCCAAAAGCCCTGCTATTTTTAGTGACTTTTCTGATGTTTCCTTCAAGATTAGACTGTGTTTGACCTTCTATTATTATCCTTTCTTGCCCCATCCATGTGCCTGTTTCTTGAAGCTCCTTCACTCTTACTCAACTATAATCATAGACTAGGAGACCAAACTAAGCTTGGTTGTACTGCTGAAGAGTATGTAGTCTTAATGACAATCAAAAGAGCCCTTTCAAGTGCATGAGTTTTAGTTCACTATTTTGATTGCCCAGAGACCTTTATTACTAGTTCTGAACAATGGTCATTAGTTGAATTTTCTAGATAAGTGACTTGCAGGTAAATGGGATATTATTGATACTGTCTGTCTATGTATTTCCTTAATGTCTCCCTAACGAACTTCTTTCTTATCTTAACTTTAATTTTTACACAATCATCTTGAAATGTAGAGGTTTTGTCAGTGTTGTATAAAAAGTAGAAAATGATCCTTTAGCCTTTAAAGAGTTTAACCCATGTATAATCTTAAAGCTAATAGCCAGTTTATAGGAATTTAGGCACACTTGAGCAGTCTTCTTATGGGCGTAATGGAAGATAAAAAGACATGTCTGACAATCCAAGGGACATTAGATTCACCCTATAACTGATTCAGGTTTGTGATCTCTTTGGAATCAGTCATTTCACCTAATTTAGTCATTTAGCATCTCCATGCATCATGAAAGCAGTCACCTCAAGCATGGCTTGTTCATTTGCATAAATTAATTCAACTATGGTCAGAGTTGGGTTTAGAGTATGCTTGTTTTATTTATAAAGTTCCCTCCTACAAAGGGAAAATTTTTATATTGGATATTTGTGAGATTTATTAAAAATAACTTTTCTTTTAATCCTTTTATTAATCCAGACTGTGGGGTGTGTGCTTTTTTTATAGGTACATCTTGATTGACTGGCTAGTGGAAGTTGCCACCATGAAGGATTTTACAAGTCTCTGCCTTCATATGACAGTGGAATGTGTGGATCGTTACCTGAAGCTGAGAGTAGTACCTCGAGCCAAACTACAGCTTCTGGGAATTGCTTGCATGGTTATCTGTACCCGGTGAGATACCTACCTATTCACAGATCCTGCAGCACTGGCTGAATATTCATAGGAGAGGATGCTAATGATTTGGGTGTTTTGTTTAGGGACTGCTAATTTTCTAAGGCTATGTGGACCCTGGGATGTTCCTATGACATGAGTACTCTCTAGAAATTCAAAAGCAGGTTGTAGAAACACTAGATGTAGGATTTAGGCAGGCATCTTCACCTTTTGATTCTGAAACTATGTTTATACTTTGTTCCAACATGTAACCCAATGTAGTTGCTGTGTTCCTCTGGGTTTTATGAGATAGTTAAGATTTGGGAAAACTGCCAGCTTTCTATTGCCTCATTCATTTTCTTAGGTCTAAAATATACTTTTTATAACCTGACTTCTCAAATTTATTCCATTTTTACTTTTAGAATCTTAGGATATTTTCTACTCTTTAGAATCTTGAAAGCAACCTTAGAAGTGTAGCCTAAGTAAACTTAGTACAAGCTAAACATCCTAATATAAGAAACTAATCTATACAATATTCCTGACAAATACCCCATACTTACTTCTTGAGATGAGTTCTATTATTGCACATCTCTTATTTGGGGGAGTTCTTCTTTATTTTCAAATGAAATCTGTCTTCCTGTGATTTTCACTAATAGCATGTAATTCTGTTTTTTTAGAAAATCATAAATCTAGTCCCCTTTCAAGTGTCTGAAAGATCATCAATGTAAAATGAGTTATCATGTCCCTAAATCTGCTTCAGGCTAATAAATATGCCCAATTTCTTAAATTATTTTTTATGACATGATTTTCAAAGCACATCATCAACTGAGATAGTACTTTCAGGATTTTCTCCATTTTGTCAATGTGCCATTAGAATTGAATGTAATACTCCAGATGTTATTTGAATGGTGGAGAACAGAACATGAGTATCACCTAAATGGCATGCTTTGGTTAATGCGGTTTGTGATATTGTTGAAAATGTTAGCATCCAATTCATTATGTTGATTTATAACCATACATAGCCTCTCCAGGTCTTCTCCCCCAAAACAAATTTTAAATTATAAACTTAACAGTTTCGATAAGTGCAATAAAAATAAGGGATAAAGCCCCAAATAAAGTTTTGTACAATTTATAAATTCTCTCACTTTAAAAAAAAGAAATCTCTCTGCTAATAACTTACAAATTCTATTGATCTTGTTAAAAACCTCTTGGTTTTATTATTTCTATTCTCTGACTGTCCATCTTACTAATTACTGTAATGACCTTACTAATCTTATAATTTCTCTCATTTGGCATATTAGTTTATTCCTTTTCCTTGTACACTCGACTCGGGTTTTTTCACTTCTTAATATAGGCAATAATCAGTACTATAAATTTGCCTCTAAGTACCTCTTCGACTGCATCCCATTAATATAATATCAATATTATCTAGGAAGTTATCTATTACTGTTTTTATCATTTCTTTTACCTAGAGTCTGAAAATCATTATTAAACTCCCTTGTAAAACTAATTATACTTGTTTACTTCTAGTTTAATTTCTTTATTGTTGTGTCCCGCTATGGAAAATAACCAGCATGTACCAATGATTAGGCAAAGATTGAACAAGAAGCATCAAAGTCCATATAAGGGGCAAGCAAGCATGACCCCAAAGGTCAGGGTCCTAGAGTTTTTTAGGACTACTGAAAATGATAAGCAGGAAGCCAGTTGCTATAGGGAAGACTGAGTGTGGAAGTGGGGCATTCTGTATGGAGCAAAGAAGATAAATATGGCCCCAAGACTTGCTTCTAGATCTTTGGAATAATTGTATGACATGGGACCCTAACCGTTTCCTATTTCCTATTTGGTAGTGGATACCAAAAGTCACGCACAGGTTATGATATCTAGAAACATAACTAATGAAGTTGAACTTCTTGAGAAATCAATCTTGGCAGAGCTCGTGTCCATTGAGCTATTGGGCAGTATAAAGTAGCTCTAATGCAGATAATTATGATCATACCACACTATGTGCTTCCGTGCTTCAAATGAGGCTTTGGGTACCACTCCTCCCAAGTTGCATACTTTTTTTCTGTATGGGTGAGTAGTGGGAGAAATATGTGCAGAGTTGATTTATAGGGTAGTATATCCTGTGAGAAGGCAGCCCCTGTGGTAAATTTGCTGTATCATTCTCCATGATGAACTGTTTCTGCAAATTTGAATAGTATCTTTGGGCCATTAAAGTGTATGTTTCACTTCTGATGTCCAATAGAAAACCTTGGGATGCTTCATTAGATTAGTGAGAGGAGCTTTTAAGGCAGAAAACCTAAGGATAAAGGAGCAGTCGAATCTGATGAAGCCAAAGCCCAGGCTTGTTGTGAAGGAAATGCTTTGTATGTCTTACATTGCTATGTAACTTAGAGCTGTCATTAGTTTTTCATGGAGATAAATTTTCTCCACTGCAATATGGATTCCCTTCCAGTCTGTTGCTATCATAACAATAATATTTATATAACTCTATACCACCATTTTGATATCATAATTAAGTACCACAGTACTATCCTCATTTTTCCAATGAGGAGTCTTAATTTGGGAAAAGCTAAATTGGCTTTTTGCTGATCTTCTAGTATGTATCAGAGGATTTGAAGTCTTTCCATTATATCATGCTGCTTCCATTCTATGTTTTGTTATTTTGTCAGAAGCAATACAAACTCACTTTGCCTTTTCTGTAACTCAAACAAACTTAATAAAGTGTCTTTTTTAGTTATCCTATAAATATCTAAAATATTTCTTCCAATCTTGTTTCTCCTTACATTTTTGGGGAGGAAAGGGGGTAGTCATTTTTTTATTTTTTCAAGTACAACTATATCATTTAGTAATTCAGTCAATATTATACTTTATTATATGTTTTTATTAGATTGTAGAAAGTCTATCTTGAGATTAACTATCTAGTATCAGAATTTAGATTCATAAGGAACTTTAGAGATCATTTAGTCCAACTCTGCCTGGTTATTTTAGTTTGATTTTTTTTTCTCCTATGTTTTAGCCAGGCAGTCGGAGTTCACACAATAAGTGTCAAGTACTTGAAGCCAGATTTGAATTCCAGAGCCAATCCTGTTCCTCCCCATTTTAACATATGGGACAATTATAACCCAGAGAGGTTATTATATAAATCAGGACCAAAGTCTTTAAAGGATCTCTTCAAATGTAGCTTTTCTCAATTCTTTAAGGTCTTTTGGGATTCTAAACTATTTTATTTTAAATTTTTCAAATGAAAAGGTTAGATTTACTAGAAAATTGATTTTTGAGACTGAAGCTGGTTTGAATTTTTGTTTTTCTTTTTTTTATATATATATATATAATTGTGCTCCAACTTCTATCATCACTTCTCCCCACCCCAACTCCCACTCCCACCCCCCAAATCTGGTAAGATAGTGATTGATTAGGAAGAAAGGAGGAAAGGGAAGATGGTATATAATTTCTGGTACTTTGGAATTTTTCTCACCAGTTTTGTCATTTAATAAGGATGTACTGGAAGGATTGAATTTGTAATTTCTCCATGTTGGATTGATACTAGATATTTCTATTCAGAGAGTCATCACAATATTTTGAGTGATTTTCTTCAATAATTCCTCAAAATATTGGGATTTTTTTTTCTTTTTCAATGTTTTCCAGGGCTCTGATACGTCTGAGGTTTCCTCTCCTAGATCTGTCCTCCAAATTTAGTTTCTCCTCTACTGCTTTCAAATTGTTATCTAGTTTTCTGTGTTTTTCCACTTCATTTGCTTTTTTATTCCTCTTCATGAATTCTGCTTTTGGTTATATCTTTTGAAGTATTATCTCCTGAGATTTATGTTTTATGTACAATTATTCCTTATATTTTCCCCTTTTAAAAAAGCCATTCAGGGGGCAGCAATGTGGCTCAGTGGATAGAGCACCAGGCCTGAAGTCAGGAGGACCTGAGTTCAAATCTTAATACTTCCTAGCTGTGTGACCATGGGCAAGTCACTTAACCCCAATTGCCTCCGCAAAAAAAAAAAATAAATAAAACCATACATTTTTCTAGAAAATTAAATCTGAATTACTCTTTGGTTTATTCATTGTCTCTTCAGTGAGTTTATTTATAATATATTTTAGTAATTT
The DNA here is from genome assembly GCA_023553655.1 of Myrmecobius fasciatus. NCBI lineage: Eukaryota > Metazoa > Chordata > Mammalia > Dasyuromorphia > Myrmecobiidae > Myrmecobius > Myrmecobius fasciatus. The sequence continues at coordinate 600,456 of JAJPUD010000279.1, forward strand.
TGATCCTCTGGAGCATTTTTATTCCTATTTTTGAGGGGCAATATGAGTCTTACTCCTTTTTATTAATTTCTCATCAGACTGTCTTAACAGAAATATACCATATAGTGATTTTTTAAAGACTAAAATAAAAAAAATTTTTTAAAAAGTTCCTCACATTATCCCTTTCAACCTGTTTGTTTCCAGCCTTTCACACTCATTTTGAATGCTGATTATCCACTATTGTATTAAAGCCATTGTTCTTATATTCTTCAGTTTAGTAGTTGCGAAAGCTGCCTGTCCTTGGGTATGACATGGTCAGATGCTTTAAGAAAATTGTTTTACCTTTCTCCAGCTAAAGGATAGGTGTAATGAATTGCATTGAGGAGAAAAATAGCTTCAGCATTAGAGTCAGTGAATATATCCAGTTTTACAGCACTAATTTCCTGAACTATTATTCATTGAGCTTCCAAACTTTGATTTTTGTCTTGCTCTTGATTCATATTACATTCAAAAGGAACGAGACTTTTGTTCATCAAAACAACTATGAATGGTTGGTTATGATGTGTCAATCATACTGTATACTTGGCTTTGTGCATGTTAACCTCTTAAATATAATTATTCTGCTTCTGCTTTATAGTGACTGTGAGACATATAAATGCAAGTATATAATTATTTTTTCATTAAAAAAATTTTTTAGCTTCTATTTGGAGGTTACATTGGAAAAGACAGACTAGTGTCAGACCATTTAGGAGGCTCTTGCAGTAGACTAGGTGAAGGGATAAGGGCCTAAATCACTCAGGGTGATTTTGTAAGTAAAGCATAAGGGATTAATGGTGAGAGATGATTTGGAGATTAGAATCAGCCAGACTTGACAACCAGTTGAATGGGGAGGGAGAGGGAGAGGGAGAGAGAGAGGGAGAGGAAGAGGAAGAGGGAGAGCGGGAAGTAGGAGGTAAAAGAATGGAGAATGGTTTTAAGGTTTTAAACCTTAAGTAATTGGAAGATAGGGGTGCTCTCCCAACAAGAATAGGGGAGTTAGAAAGGAGGTAGGGCTTAGAGGAGAAAGATGATGAGTTTAAGGTGGTGTGGAGAAATTCAATTGCAGATGTCCAGTAGGCAGCTGCTAATAAAATGGAACTCAAGAGAAAGCATCTTTTATTCAGAAGATACATGATGAATTTTTCATTGTGTTGCCTTAAAGTCATTTCATATGAACATCAGTTATAGTTTACTACTTTAGGCCATCCAATACCTACATAAAGCAAAGAGTTGTATGAAAAGGAGGATCCTTTGACTTTAAGATAATTTTAAAAATCTCTAATCCAGGCCTTTCTTATTCTCATACAGATTCTAGGGTTCTCAGGGATAGGTTAGTGGAGGAAGCAAAAACAGTGTGAATGGTTTGATCATTCAGCACCAGACAACTAGCTTTTTTTTCTTTTTAATCTCTCCTAACTTCCTTCTCTCAAGGACCTGAATCTCTACCTTTTCCCTGCCACTTAGCAGAATTTTCCATAAAGTCCTACTCATTGTCAAACCCCACAAGCTTTCAACATTTAATTAAAATATACCAATATGTCTCTTCATATTTCAGTTTCATTAGCAAAGAGATCTTGACAATTCGTGAAGCAGTTTGGCTAACAGATAATACTTATAAATATGAAGATCTAGTAAGAATGATGGGAGAGATCATTTCTGCCTTGGAAGGAAAGATTCGAGTAAGTTTTGTGGATTTTTAAATTGAAGTTGTACTTTCTGTCCCTATTGAATGATTATGTCAATGGCTGGGAGGGGATGGAGGTGGGGGGAGTTTAGGGGAGGGGAAAGTAATCACTGGTACTGATTAGTACTGGTCTAATATCATAAGAAGGCCTTTTCCTGAGTAGGGAGGATTAAGGCAGAATCAGCAACTGGGTGGGTTCCCACAGCAGTGATGCCAATGTGTTTTGATAGGGGAAGGAAGTGACTGAGCAGGAGCTCACAGTATCTAGAAACTGGAGTTTCTCCCTGTGCAAAGTATAGACCTGTGTGCAGCAATGGTCCCTTTAGATTTAGTTTTACAGGACAGTACCAAGGAAGGAGATGACTCAACATATTTTTCTTTGGGACACTAAGAAGTATCCAGGATACAATGAAGTCAAAAATGAACATAGCATTATAGGTAGGACACAGTGAGGTCTCTGTTCATATCCCACCTGAGGCACTCAGTTTCCCCATCTTTACAGTGAAGGGATTAGACTTGATGACCTTTAAGGTCCCTTCTAGCTCTAAATCTGTGATCTATGAATTTTCCTTTTTCATAGACATGATTGACTAAGAATATACCTGTTTTTAAAGTCATCTTTCTGATGCTTTATTATGGCATGCAAATGACTTCAAGACTCAAAGAGGGTCAGCAAAGGACAAACTCTAGAAGGATCTGTTTGGAAAACCTGGGAAGTCGCGGGCCAGCAACAGCCTGTGTGTCTTCTGAGGACCAAGCTTTATGCTTTATGCAGAAAGACTAACCATTGGCCACAGGCAGTGATGAAAACCATCAGCTCAGATAAAGAGTTAAAGTTCTGCATCAGCCCAGGGAGTGGTCCCTGCACCTCCCCCCCTAGAAAGCAGAACTCTTTTCAGCGCTCATCGGGAAATAAGTGCCTTCATTACAGTGTATGAGCATGTGGCAATAAGACTTTCTAAGGATCCATGCAGCAAAATTTGTGTTTGTGTTTCTAAAATAAATGAAGTATTTTGGATAGATTTAAATTCATCTTAGAGACTGATTTCTCCTTACTATATAATAGGCTATTATGGTTACACAGAGCAGTGTGTGCTATTTAGATCTGAAAGCTTAAGTTTAATAAATTGAAGTGTTTTCTCTTTTGTTAGATTCCTACTCTTGTAGATTACAAAGAAGTGCTAATGAATGTAGTCCCAACAGAGAGAAGAACTCTTCACCTGTACAGCTTTATCTGTGAACTCTCTTTGTTGTATACGAGCCTCTCTGTGTACTCCCCAGCCCATCTGGCTGCTGCAGCCTTGTTGTTAGCCAAGCTGATGCACCGGCAAGGTAAGATACACTGATAGTACTAATAATAGCCAACATCTGTCTATAATTTACAAGGTTCTTTGTATACCTTACCTGATATGATCCTTACAAGTAACCCTGTAAGGTAAATAGTGTAAGTACTGTTTTCCTCATTTCAAAGATGAGGAAACAGGTTTTATCAAGGTCTTTTTGACTTACCCCAGTTACATATCTGGTCTGTGCACTTCTCCATCACACCTGGAGTGCATTCTAGTTGTAAGACGGGTGTAGAATTTGGCAAAGTTTATAAGATATTTTTATCTCTATAAAACTTGTTTTTTACTTCTGGAGGAAAGAGAAAAGTCAAGATTTACAGGATAACTTACTAATTCTCTTGTATCCAGGCTGGAACTGGAAGCTCAAGGCATAGCCCAAGCTGTGTGAAATCTCAGAAGGGGTTACAAAGGATGGGATACAGTCAGCAATTGTAGTTTTACAGCAGTGATCCAGAGTGAAGTTGTCTGTATGTACATCTTCCTCTGAGCTCCTTGGGTAGGATGCTTTTTATTTTTAACTGATTAAGAAGATGAGTCCATAAGTGGACATATAGCTAGTCCTTATTGTATGTATTTACTCTTTCATCACCACTTTTGGGAGGCAAGGAGAAGAACATGATTTCCTATCTCATTGAAGTTAAGACTTCTGACCTTGAGAATAGGTGTGACTTCTATGGCTTCATAGCTTCTGGCAGAACCAGGAAAAAGAGTAAAAGGATGTCATATAGTTGTGTCAATTTGGGTATTTCTTGGATCTGTTTCCAGAGGCAACTCCTGACTCTGTCCAAAGTTTTTCTCAGCTCTTCAATCTCATCTTCTTAGATGTTTTTCTCCCTCTTTCACCCATCCCCCTCAAAGATGCAACCCTTGCTGTAGCCATTACAGGAAAAAAGAAGAACCTCTTGGCTTTTCCAGGTTGACAATGAGTTTCTGCTGCCATCTTCTCACTCGTGGGGAAGTAGCACTTCTGTTCCCCATCACATCCTTGGCATTGTATTTACATTATCCATCCTTCTCAAAGTACATGTCAAATCCTGAGGAAAGCCACATGTGAGTTGGTGTCCTTTTGGTGCAGAGAGTAACTGGTGAAATGGCCTAAGTAGTACTGATCCCAAACCTAGATTCCTGAATTGGGCAGGAATGATGGTCTTGGCAGTCATGCCCATTTCCAATGGCAGATACTGAAAAGGGAAAATAAGCAAAGAAGCATTACTGGGTCTTCATCTACCAAGATAGCAGTCTACAGAATGATATTATCACTAATTTCTTCCCTGATGTTTTTCTCCCTCCTCTTATCCCCAAAAAAGTATGAATTGTTCTCTCATCAACAGTTTGGTTTTAGTATTTGTCTTAATTGTTTGCATTTCTTTCAACAGTTAGCTGGCAGGTAAACAGGTTCTGATGAGGGCATTGGAATGTGGCCAAAAAGAGTGCTCCATCTCCATGTGATCTCTCTATGGCTTCATTTAATAACAGACAGGTTGACTCTATAATAGTGACAGAGTAACTATTCCCTGTTAAATTCCATGTAAAGACCCCACAACTCTAAGGAATTGAAGTCCCTTTTCTGATTCCTTCTTTGGCTTTGTAGGTCTCTGTTTATGCTACCAGAGCCAGGAAAGAAAGGCTCTAATAAGGAAAGGCCTGTGTATACTGATTAGATTGCTGTGCCATTGCTGCTGATAGAATTTTATTGAGAAAGGGAACTTTGGAATCTATTTTTTGGCACTAAGAAAAAAAATGCCCTTGAGAAATGAGTGTTGTGATGCTATAGCCCTAGTACTTTGTCTAATTCTGACCCTTCTTTCCCAGCACATCCCTGGACAAGTCAGTTGTGGGAATGCACTGGATTCTTCTATGAAGACCTGATACCCTGTGTTTTGAGCCTTCACAAAAAATGGTAACTTTGTTTAAAAGTTTACAGTAATTTAAAGGGAAAGGAACTATATGCAGATACTCTTTAAACAACTTCTGAGTAACACTATAGTTTAAAATATTTTTTCTAAATGATCTGAAGACTTCTTCAATAGCAGATCTCCTCTGAGATTGGACAGTTTTTTGTACTGCACACATTTGTATTGGTACTAAGCTATAATATCCAGCATTTAAAGAAAGTTTGATTTTTCTTTATTCCAGTGGCACTGATGAATACAGGGAGTCTAAATGAACAGACAGGGGAAAATAATAATAATAACAAGCCCTTAACAAAGATGGCTTCTATGCTTTACAAAGTTTTATTCTGTCATGCTCAGTGTAATAGATTTTGGAACTATGGTCCTTTTATCCTCTTCTCTAAGACTCTGATGGTCAGATTGTGATCAAATGGGAAACTTCCATGAGAATAGCAGATGTTTTTGAAAAAAGTACTAATATTGACTTCTTTGTCTTTCTAGCTACCCATCTCCTCTCTCTCTCTCCTCTTCTCTTCTCCCCCCCCCCCCCCCCACCTGGCCAAAGTAACTTAAAAGAGTAATGGAGATAGATAAGGCCTTCTTGGAAGAACAGTTTGGTTTCTCTCATAGTCGGTTGCATGCTCCATGGGGGCCTTAAATGATTCTCACGGGTCTAGTACCAATCTAATAAATGTATTTTCCGAATTCATTTAGAATATCTTGCATTTTTTTCTCTGGTTTAAAATTGACTTTTAAGCCTTCATTGTCACTGGAATGGGAATCGGACAGTCACTTCTCTGTATTTGACTCTGTATCCCATCACTTCTTTTCTTCCTCCTATGCTTTGTTCTCTTAGCTTCCATGAGGATGCCCCAAAGGATTATCGACAGGTTTCCTTGACAGCTGTGAAACAACGTTTTGAGGATAAACGTTATGAAGGAATAGGTCAAGAAAAGGTATTCTTTTTTGTATTTGACCAGTTATCTAAAAAAGTTTGGTTTAAGAATGTTCAAATGTGGGGAAAGTGTATAATTGAGCTTATCTACCCACCTGTTCAAAAACTTTGAATCATTCATGTTTTGGTATTGGAGAGGATGAAAAAGGAATGAAGAAGCACTATTACATTTTATCCTTCTCCTCTCCCCAAAGGTAATGGGTTATGGCCAATTGTGCAAGTTATTAGGAGTGAAGCAAGAGGACACAGAACCTTCTTCCTCTCTCAATGTGGCAGAAATTCAAACTTTTCTCAACTCACCCTCTGGAAAGAGAACCAAAAGGTAAGTGAGATTCATGTCCACAGTGAGAGTCCTTTTTACAAAGGCTCTTATTGTCTCACCAAAGGGACTATGTCCTGCTTTTTAAATTTCGCCTCTAGTTTATTTTATGATCAGTATTGTCAACTTGTTGAGACAAAATTTAGTCATAGTAACTAAACCAGGGAAAGATAAAACAGAAAGAAAACTATTTTTCTTATTATTATTAATATTAATAATAAACATTGTCTCAAAAAAGACCTTATGAAATATAGGCATAAAGCTTATTTTAATATTATAAGAAGCATCTATCTAAATCTAAAAGCAAACATCATATACAAGGGAGATTCACTAGAACTTTTCCCAGTAAATACAGAAATGAAGCAAAGAGGCCCACTCTTCCTATTCCTGTTATTCAAATAATATTCAAATAAATATCAAATAATTATGCAAATGCTAGCAAAAGGACAAGGAAAAGAAATTAAAGGCATAAAAATAGGTAAAGAAGTGACAACATTATCTCTTATAATGTGATGGTTTACTTGGAAAATCCTAGGGAATCAGGAAAGATGCTAATTGAGACAGTAGCTTCAGCAAAGTTGCAGTCATTCAAGTCCTTAAAATCAGTATCAATTCTATATAATATCAAAGCACAAGAAGCAATAATAGAAAGGGAAATCCCATTCTGAATAACCACAAAATACATAAACTATCTGAAGATTTACCTCCTAAATTAGCACAAAGAAGATTTGTAGATTGTTAAAAGATACTCTTTTCAGAAATAACTACTTACATAGCTGGGAGGACCTTCAGTATTTATGACTAGGCCATATGAATATTGAATATTGCCAAAACTAATTTATATTTTTAGTGCTTTATCAACCAACTTACCAGGGGTGATACTATATAGAACTCAATAAAGTAATAAGATTCATATGGAAAAACAAGATCTAGCATATCAAGAGAAATAATAAAAAGAAGTAAAGATGAAGGAAAAAATAGCACTTCCAGACTTCAGACAGCATTATAAAACAGTAGTCATCAAAGCCATCTAATATTGATTAAAAAATAGAAATATACATCAATACAACAGACTAGGCCAGGGAGAATCAAAAATAGAACTCAACCCAATGTTGAATACAGTGAAAAATAAAAATTACCTAGAATTACCTTGTTTGATTAAAAACAGTTGTAAAAACTATAAAGCAGTCTGGCAGAAGTTAGAGCAAAGCATTCTACCATATTCCACAGTCTATGGGATATATATATATATATATATATATATGGATATCTAATGGATACCCAACCTTAATAAGAAGAAAAATAAATCATATACTACTCCTAGCTATGGATAGGAGATGTATTTTTAACCAAATGAGATATAGATATTTACCAGAGATAAAATAGATAACTGATTATTTTCAACCAAAAAGCTGCACAAAATGAATGCACCTAGAATTAGAAGGGAAATGGTCAAATGGGAAAAAATCTTTTGGTCAAATTTCTTAAAGGGTTTGTTATCCAAGATATATAAACAAAAAATACATATATAACAAAAGTATGGAAAACTGTTCTAAATCATCAATAAAAAGAAAAATGCAGATCAACAATCCTGAGATTTCACCCCACACCCTGCAAATTGCCAGAAATTACCCCCAAAATGGCAATAGGATAATGGTGGGAAGGTATGTCTGAGACTGGGGCTGGAGAAAAAAAATAAGACAATGGAAGAGTGGAGGACAAGGTGATTTGAGGGCCTCTTAGTAAGGAACAAATGGTCTTTCTTTGGTTAAGTAGGAGCTAAGAGTATCTTTTGAAAGATAGGAGATGGCATAGTAGCCACATACAGAGCTCATCAGACTAGAATAAAAGGACCCCCCTTGCAAAGTCTAAAGGGCCACCTGAGATGAACCTATTTGTAGTGGGCCCAGTAAGCATGGCCGTCTGTCTTCTGCCTGTGGCTCCAATAAGAGCAGGGAGAGGGGTGGCTGAGGTTCAGAGTCATTTAACAAAGACTTAGGGCTACTTGCTCTGGAGGACTAAGGGGATTAAGTGACTTGGTAAAAGTCACACAGCTAGCTAGGCCCGGGATCCTGTTTTATTTGGAGCTCTCTGGGGGAGCTTCCCCAGTGCCACGTTTCCTGCCTTGTATTTAATTTGGATTGTGTTCTCTTTCTTCAGAAGAAGGGAAAACAGCATTCAGGAAGATAGAGGAAGTTTTGTGACAACACCTACTGCTGAGTTATCCAGCCAAGAGGAAACTCTCCTGGGTAACTTCCTAGACTGGAGTTTGGACTACTGCTCTGGCTATGAGGGAGACCAGGAAAGTGAAGGGGAGAAAGAGGGAGATGGTAAGTGTCAGGTCACACAGCAGCACTTCTTCAAGTTGAGTGCTGAACATGCATCTTTTGTTAAGATGTGGTTTCTGTGATGAGCATACCTGTGTGCCCTCAAGGCTGAGGGATTAGGAATCATGACCTTTTTTTAAAGGTATTAAAGACTATTTAAACATACACCTGGTGATGGCTTTCTCAGCTTTTTTTTTTTATCAAGCCCAGAAGAATAGGTAAATTGCTTAAATTTCATTATTCTAGCAATGCTGGAGAAAAGCACAAATTGTCTTTTTTTTTTTTTTTCCTGAGAATTGTGCTTCTGCCACTGTTGGTCAAGCAGGTCTCCATTATCTGTATAACCTCAGGTGGATGTCTTTTTATGCAGAAACATCTTACCAGTGCTATGGGAGAATAATAAAAATCAGTATTTTAATGTAAGACTTGAATATACATAAAAGAAATATATAAGCAACTAATCAATTTGTAAGATTAATATTCATCTCTCAATAGATAGTTAAATAATATGAACAAATATAATCTTACATGTTACTGGGTTCTATGGTTATTATTTTCAAGGCTAGAATGGAGACTGCTGCCTCTTTTATCCTAAAGGTCAGTCTTCCAAAAATAGAGAGGATTGAGTTCATTGTGAGATTATTATGACCAATGAAAGCTATATGGATGCTGCCTTCTGAATTTTGAATGATCTGGAAGGTAGATATCCATTGAGTCCTTCCCACAAGAGGCCCCTTAGCACCTCTGTCAGAGACTGTCCCGGGCAAGACACCCGTGAGGTTGGGTCAGGTGGTGACGCATGGATGCTCTCATCCACAGCGAGCTTGTTTCTTCAGGTAGACGTTTGTTGGTTCTCCAAGACTTGTGTTCTGTTCCTACAGTCACATCTCCTAGTGGGGTCCTTGATGTCACTGTGGTGTATCTGGATCCAGAACAGCACTGCTGTCAGGAGTCCAGTGATGAAGACAGTCGACTAGAGGACCATTCGAAGCAGGACGCACCGCCGCCCCCGCTGCCATCAGACCACACGCACGCAGAGAAGCATTGGCTCCTTTTTCAGGACAGGAGGGAGACCAAAACAGAAGTGACCTCAGGCTATTCCTCGGTCAACAGCGCCAGCCCCACATCCTCCTCTGTGGAGAAGAACTTTGGGGCGTTTATCAAAACTACCTCAACGCTGTCCCCAGGCAGTGACCCGAATACTCACCCATGTACAGCCACCTCCTTAGAATCATGTTTACAGTCTCTTCATACCAGTTCCGCTGAGAGCGGCCTGCACCGGAGACAGGTGAAGAGGAAAAACGTGGCTGAACATAGTGACAAGAAGAACTTGGGATTCTGGAGTCTGTGATTGTGTGTGTGGTGTTTGTCACTTTAAATGTTTACTAAAAGGAGAATTTCTGTAATGCCTTCTAAGGGTTGTGGGGGGAGGCCATAAATGTGTACCTTATAAACTCCAAAGGTAACAGACGTGCAACCTGCTGGGGTCTCCGGACTGGTAACTTCAACACATGAAAGATGGAGAAAAATCACTGTTAGCACCAAATGGAACTTCCTTCCATTTAGTCCTATGCAAAACAAAAAGTGCCCAGTTGAATTCTCCAACCAAAAGAAAGAAGAGTACCAAATCCTTCTCTTTGGCAATGCAAGCCCAAAGCAATCATGCCTTATTGTGTTAAGAAATCTGTTTTCATCATTTTTTTTTTTTTTCCTGTGGGATCTGCTCTCCTGGGAAAGCAGAGGCTGAACAAACACCCTTCTCACTGTTCAGAAGGGCCCCTTTCCAGTAGAATTCTTTACTGAGTAAAATCTGATGTCCAGGCCCAGTCCAATGCCAGTATTCCAGGCTTCAAGTAACATTGAATTCAAAGGTACATTCCTGGGAAAAGCTTTATTGATGTTGCCCTTAAGAGTGACAGCTTGAATATCCCTAGTATTTCACATAGTTCCCTGTTACAGTAATACTACCTACAGGGTTTTGACTGGACTCTGGGGAACTAGAGATCTCATTCAGAAGGGATTCTGTCCTCATGGAGCCCCAGAAATGTGTCCAGTGGTGGCAGAAGCTATTACTTTTAAGAGCTAAAAACTATGGCATATTTTAGCTTAGAATTCCCCCTCACTAACCAGGTTGTCTGAAACCTTCACTGCCAAGTGCCTTCCCCACAAACTTTTAGCTCTTTACAAAGAGTTGGTCTTTTTCAATAAAAAAGTCAAATGGCTTTTTTTTTTTTTTTTAACTTATTGCTGTTGCATCTTTACTGTCTCCATGTCCAGTGTTGGTGCCAAGAACTGCTCTTTATACAGTGGGGTTTAGGACCACTCTTAGCTTATTACCATTGCACTGCCCTCACTTAAAAATTCATCCTTTAAGATGAAAATTAACTCAATTGCAAGGGGAATGGGATTTTTTTTTAAATTCCAAGCCCTATTTTCAAGTGGCATCATGGCAAATATGCTGAAAGCATTTTCCTCAAAATGTGATTCCTTCAACTTGCTTCCTACCTGGGAATGGCCAAATAGATTAAGCGGGGGAGAGAGAAATACCAATGCAGTTTGGGTTTTAATGGTTTCATCATTGTAAATTGTCTGAAATGGAATAACACTGAAACTGTAAAGTAATTGTTTACTTTTATTAATTACTGTGGGTAAAATGCCAGTTTTTTTGTTTTATTTTTTAGTGTCCCTTTAACTATGCAATATTGAGGAAATAATGTGTGATCCAATAGCTTCTCATTCTATTTTTTTTCCCCTCTGGAATTAATGCAACAGACAGGATTTCTATAGAAACATGTCTCTTGAGAATGTGGTTGTTTTGAGGCTTCAACTTAAGAAGCTCAAGTGCTAAGGAAAATCTCAATTGCTTTTAAATTAAAATGAAAACACATAGATTACAGGATGTTTAGAAAGACATTATAGATACTTAAGAAATTTAAGACCCAAGTCACTGGCTTCATTGGAAATTTCCCTAACAATTGAGAATCTTAGGGTACTGTGGGAAAAGTTTTTCCCATCCTCTTCATCCCCACTCCCAACCCCTGTAGCTTGCTAAAGGGTCTCAGCTTAATCCCAGATTTCTAGCTTTACTAAATTGGGTAATGATGATGGAAAGGAATACCTAATAGTCCCATTATTCCCAATTGAGCATTTTTTCATAAAACATCTCCACATTTTTTGGTCCTACTTTTAGAAAAATTACCGATATAGCTTGAAAATCAAAATTTCAGCTATAGAAAAAAGTTACCTGTTTCTGAATTTATCTACCAACAAATTTCAGGCTTATGAATTTGGCTGGGCTTGAGAGACTGGAAAATGGATTCAAAAACATCTATCATGAGCAAAAGAGGCAACTATCCTTTTTTTTTTTTTTCCTTTTTCTTTTTGCATAGCCCTGAGCCAGTCTTCTCTGGAGAAAAAGAGCAGGAAATAGTATTGCCCAGCTCTCCCAGAATCCTGTATTTCAGCATATTGTAGTCTTAGAAAGTACTGGACAGCAGTAAATGAACCTTCCACTCAGTTTCATTAACATGATAGGATTCAAAGCCTTCACTAACATATTCAGTCAGCCTCTTACTAGAGGGAGTTATATCTGGGAAGATAGTTAACCTGCAATGTATCTAAATTCATCTTTGATCAACTACACCCTGGCCAAATTATGCCTCTGAGAAACCATTGTGTCACTGTGAACTCTTGATATTTTCTCCCATTTTTAGCAAACTGGTTGTTAGAGTCTGAGAGACTAAGGTCTAAAATAGTTTTTAAACTGATTTCCAGGAGCATTTTACTATATAGCATCAAGAAGCTAGCACTGCCCCTCAAGCCAAAATATGGGACGTCAATGGAAGCTTGTTTGCAGAGTTGTCTCTGGCCATTCATTGATCCAATGATAATAAATGTGAACAATAAAAAAATAGTGTTCTAATCTCTTCTGTCATTAGCATTTGTCCAGGGACCAAAGCCCTTATTCCTAATGGCTTCCATTTCTTCATGTTGTAGGAAAGACTGCTCAAAGTCATCCTGTGGGGGCTTGAGGGTGACTAGTTGAGCAGAGCCTCAAAGTCTAACCTAGTACAGATTCCTGTGTTGTCTCCAGACATTCCCCTCCCTGGTCTACTCTTGTGTTTCCTGCTCAGAGGACCTTAGGTTTATCTAATTATTTAGGGAGGTCAAGACCCTTAGTTGGAAAAGAAGATTGGGAAAAAAGATGCCATTGTGAATGGCATCTTAAGCTAAATGTGGAAATTAATGCTTAGGAGGGTCTCAAAATTTATTCCAACCTCATTTTACAGATGGGAAATTGGGCTTAAGAGATGAAACATGACTCAAATCACCCAGTAGCACGATAGGTATGAGCCAATTGATATTTACTCAAACATTGGCAGTTTTAGTCCAGTACCTGGATCACAGTTTCCCAGGCCTAACATGCAGCACTGTGACAGAAGGAAATTTTTCATTCACAAAGGAAAGGAGAATCAAAGTGAGAAGGGAACAAGATCCATCTGTTTCATAACTTTACATAAGGCTCGCTCCATTCCTACCCCTCCTCCTAGACACTAGAAAAAGATCACTAATTTATTAGCTAGCAATATTTTCATATATATTCTTGCCATAATGTCCCAAAAGTCTCAGTGTAGTTTCAAGCCTTAAGGTCCTTTTAAGTTATTAAAATTCAAAGATGGGAAAATATCTTTGGGACTTTATTACTGATCATTTTTTCCTCAGTCTTTTTTGGATGATTTTTTTAAGAATTATTTAATATTTTTCTCCTCAATTACATGTAAAAACAATTTACAATGCTCCCCCACCCTCACCCTACGGGGTAATTGAGATTAAGTAACTTGCCCAGAGTGACACAGCTAGTAAGTGTTAAGTGTCTGAGACCAGATTCAAACTCAGATCCTCTTGACTTCAGGGCTGGTGTTCTATCCACTGTGCCATCTAGCTGCCCCTCCGATGTTTTTTTTAACTTTTGAGTTCTAAGTTGTCTCTCTCCCTTTTTTCCTCCCCCCTCATTGATAATGCAGGCAATTTGATATATCTTATACATGGGCAGTCAAGGAAAATATTTCCATATCAGTCATGTTGTGCAAGAAAATATAGGAAAACACCCCCCAAAAAAAAAAGTTTGAAAAAAGTATACCTAAATCTGCATTCAAACTCCATCAGTTATTTTTTTAACATAAGTAATTCAAAATTGTCTTAGATTATTGTATTGCTGAGAAGACCTAAGTCATTAACAGTTGCTCATCATAAATATTATTTTTATGTTCGTAGTTCTTTTGATTCTGATTACTTCACTTTGCATCAATTCATGTAAGTCATTCATGGTTTTTGTGAAACCATACCCCTCATCATTTCTTATGCACAATAATATCCATCACAATGAAATACCACATGTTTAGCCATTCCTCAGTTAATGAGCATCCCCTCAATTTCCAATTATTTGTCCATCTCTCTCTTTCCCCTTCTCCCAGTGCATTCCTCTTTCTCATCCTTAACTTAATTTTTTATAATCATCCCATCATATTCAACTCACATGCATGCTTTCAATATACACACCTTATAATTCTAATAATGAAAAAAATGAAAAAATTTTCCCATGTAGGAATGTAAATAATTTAACCTTATTGAATCCCTTATAATTTCTCTTTCTTGTTTACCTTTTGGGGCTTCTCTAGATTATTATTTTTGAAAGCTGAATTTCCTATTCAACTTCGGTCTTTTTATCAAGAATATTTGAAAGTCTTCTATTTCATTCAATATCCATTTTCCCTTCTGAAGGCTTATACTAAGTTTTGCTGAGTAAGTGATTCTTGGTTGTAATCCTAGCTCCTTTGCCCTCCAGAATATCATATTCTGTGATATCCTCTGGCCTTCTAATGTGCAAGCTGCTAAAACTTGTGTAATCAAGTGGCTCCATGATATTTTGACTGTTTCTCTCTGGCTACTTAAAAAATTTTCTCCATGAATTGAGCCCTTTGGAATTTGGCTATAATATTCCTGGGAGTTTTTCTTTGGAGGATCTCTTTCAGGAGGTGATAAGGATGGATTCTTTTTCTATTCAATTTCCATGTTGATTTTTTTTCATAATTTTCTTCCATCAGTCATTTCCCCCTCCAGTTTTTCTTTTACTTCTTTGATTTTTAAAATCCTTTCTGAGCTCTTCCACGAATTCTTTTTGACTTGAAATCAATTCACATTATTCTTTGAGGCTCTGGAGGGAGCAGTTTTGACTTTGTTGTTTTCTGAATTTGTAATTTGAACTTCTCCATCACCATAATAACTTTTTATGGTCAGGATTTTTTTCTGTTTGCTCATTTTTCCAACCTATTTCTTGACTTTTAACTTTATGTTAAAGATGGGCTCTACTCCAGGAGTGGAGAAGACACTGTCCCAAGTTTCAGGGGTTTTTGCATCTGTTTTCAGAACTAGTTCTAAGGGTCTATATGTTATGATCTAAGGAGAATCATGTTTACTACTTTCCTGGACTATGCTCTGCTCTGGGAGTAACCCCAAGCACTCTTTTTCTTCCCTGGAACTGTGACCAAGGTGCCCAGTCCCCTACAGACACAGCCACAAGCTCAGGTGTTCTAGTGCTCCTCATTGTCCCAGGACTGCAATCCGCATCTAAATATTGACAATGCAGCAAGAGTCCTGCCCCAGTGCCAGCAAGGGGACTCCTGTAATCCCCTTCTGACCAACTGCCTGACTCCCTTAACATTTGAGAGCTCTGAATCTCCCCACCCCCACCCCACATCATCAGTTGCTCCCAAGGCTTGCTGCTGGTTTGCTGCATGGCCTGGACTAGATTTCAGTCCACTCTCACCCTAGTACAACAAAACTTTCCTGGGGCAGCTAGGTGGCGCAGTGGATAGAGCACCAGCCCTGAAGTCAGGAGGACCTGGGTTCAAATGTGATCTCAGACACTTAACATTCCCTAGCTGTGTGACCCTGGGCAAGTCACTTAACCCCAATTGCCTCAGCAAAAAAGCAAAAAAAAAAAAAAAAAAACTTTCCTGCTGACTTTCTAAGTTGTCTTGGGCTAGAAATTGTTTTACCCATCCTTCTGTGGGTTCTGCTAGTCCATAAATTGTTTGAGGGCATTATGTAAAGTAATTTGATGGGGAATTTAGGAGAGCTCATATATGAGTCCCTGTATTTTCTCTGCCATCTTGACTCTACCCCTCTTTAGACTGGGATGAAAAAGGGATAGAAATTTCCTATCGACTCTAATATTGTTTGGGTGGAAAAGGTATCTTGAAGCCCAGTGGCAGATGAATGACTGATGGCACTCAAACACTTGTGTATCCTTACTTCTCTACTGTCTCCACTGAATAATTCAGCACTTGTGATGAATGTGCTGAATTTCTCCAGACATAGAAAAAACCTAATCACCTGATACAGATCTAAAAATGGATATGCAAAGAACAGGAAGCCTGTTTATTTGTTGTTGTTTTAATTTAAATACATGTGTTCCTTTGTAAAGCTGAGAAAGCACATTTTGTGAACCAAAATGTGTAAACACCGGGTATAAAGAGAAGGGAGAACTACTTAGACCAGGGTATCGATTACAATAGTAGTAGAAGGAAATATGTTAGCAAAAATCCACTATGACAAATCCCTTAAATGAAGAATCCAAAAGAAGTGCAGAGACCTTGAAGTTCCAGTAGTAACAGTAACTCCCATTTATATACTGCTTTAACAACTACAAAGCACTTTATATATAAGATGTCCCAAAAGTCTAAAACTATAAAGCTAAATATGAAATAGTTCTTGCCTGCTCTTAAGAAGTTTCCATAACCACTCTGACTAAAACAGCGGTTCATGGGGAGACACATAAGGATGTACTACATTCCTCTGAATGAACTCCACTGGATCATAGGATTTCAGCTGTGGACAACTGCCGGTCACCATTGGCATTTTCTGAATAAGATAGGTCCGTATCTAAGCAATAGTGGACATAGCTTTTTTGACACATATTTAAAATGATGCGAGGAAGAGAGGTTTTTCCCAAGGTAATCTTAAGTAAAAAAAGAATAAGAAAATGGTGAAAAGACTTTGTGTGTGTGTGTGTGTGTGTGTGTGTGTGTAAAATAAAGAGATTTCCTGAAATGGAATTTGGTATGAATGGAGAAAGATAGAGGAAAAGAGATATGAAACACAGACTGTGGTGATACAATTAATTCCCTTTGAAGAAGGAAGAACCAATCAGTTAAATAGTTCTCAACCTTGGCCATCAGAGGGCAATATTGGCTCAAGATAATTTCCAATAATCTATTAAGTGGTTATGGTCAGTCAACAAGAATTTTATTAGCTGCTTACATGTGCCAGGAGCTGTGCTAAGTGCTGGAGATACAAAGAAAGGCAAAAATACTGACCCTACTCAAAGATGAGACAATATGAAAACCAAATTGTATATACAAGATGTATACACTGTAAATGGAAAGTAGTTTCACAGGGAAATCACCAACAGTAGAGGTGACTGTTAGCCTCATTAGCAATGGGGGGGTTGGATGTACAGAACATTGAGTTAGGTTCTGGAAGAGACACTTTTCCTGCCTTCCTAAAAGCCATATGGAGAACAATCACATAATACATACATTAAAGATGTATAAAACATCATGTTATGTGATGTCTGAGATCATTACGGAGAGATTCAAGGAAGGATTCATAAAGGGGAATTTGATTCAAACATTCAAAGATGAATAGAAACCAAAAGAGAAGTTAAATTCTAAAAACACATGTGGCAATCATCCCAATGAGGAGGGGGGGAAGTTAAAAGTGATGGAAATGCGTCAGTAACTCATCCACCAACTCTGATCTCCAAAAGGCAGGTATAGAAGCAGTAAGCAATGAGGGATTAAAAAAGAGTTGCATGATTCTGAAAGAATCATGGAGTCAAGAGCTCAGAATGAGCTGAGATTGGAAATGAATAAGGACAATAAAATGTGGTTGGAGATCAAGTTTCTGGATTCAATCCAACAAGCATTTATTAAACACCTATTATGTGCTGGATACACTAGTAGGCACTGGTGACAAACACAATGATGAAAACATCCCCTGCCCTCAAAGAGATTACATGCTACTGGAGGGGAAACCGTGTATATGGATAAGTAAATATAAAAAACATGTAAAGTAAAATCAAAATAATAGGAATGGGGGAGGGGAATATCACCTGGAGGATCTGGAGAGGTCTTATAGAAAGTGGTGCTTCAACTGTTTGATCCTTGAAGAGGAGGAAGTGAAAAGAGAGAAAAGGGTAGTGGTTTTGGAGAGGGTGGAGGATTTGGAGGAACTGTGCTAGGGGAAAAAGTAAGATTTTTTTAAAGAAAGAAATAGGCTTGATAATAACAGTAGTTAGCATTTATGAAGTGCTTTAAGGTTTGGAAAATACAAATACAACATTCCTAAGAAGGATGTGCTATTACTCAGGAAACTGAAGTAATACCGAGGTTAAGAGATGTGCCCAATATCCCACAGGTACTGTCTGTGGCAGGATCTAAACTCGTGTTCCTGGGTTGAAATCCAGCTCTCTCCACTGCACCGTTTATCTCTGTTGTGGTCCTTTTTTCTCTACATTTCTCACTTGGTGACCTCATCACTTTTATGAGTTCAAATCTTGTCTCTCATGTAAATGATTTCCAGATCTTTATGGATCTTACCCTAATCTCTCCTAAGCATTGATCCCACATCATCAAATGCCAATTTGACATTTGAACTATATTTCCCATAAGCCTCTCAAACTCAACAAATCCAAAATATGAACTCATTCTCCCCGTCCCCGTCCAAACTTCTTTATGAGAAAAATTATTTTTCCATTTTGTTAATAATTATTAAATTAGGATTTTGTTTTTCCTTTCTGTTTCCTCATTCATGAATTCCAGGATCTCCCAATAGATCAGTCAGTCTCTGAGGAATATAACTAATA
Organism: Myrmecobius fasciatus; assembly: GCA_023553655.1. Taxonomy (NCBI): domain Eukaryota; kingdom Metazoa; phylum Chordata; class Mammalia; order Dasyuromorphia; family Myrmecobiidae; genus Myrmecobius; species Myrmecobius fasciatus. The sequence continues at coordinate 618,925 of JAJPUD010000279.1, forward strand.
GAAGGGATTGCACAAATCCTCTGGGCATATATTCTTCGATTTTGAATAGAACTCACCCAATTAGAAGATCTTACAAACAGAATCTAAAGTAGGTGAATTCTTGCAGCTATTACTATTTAGAGATTGCTTCTCTTTGATGTCATGACTCGCAAGTTAACCAGATTTAAGTGAGGGAGGGTTGTACAAATTCACCAGCCTCTTTCCTTCAGAGCCATCTGGGTTCAATGGCAAAATATAAATCAGGATGCCTGAAGTTGCCCCCAGCCAATGCATAATGAATGAATGAAATAACACTTAGATTTTAAAAAAAAAAAAAAACAAGCAAAAAAACTTTGTTCTTAGAGAGTTCACACACTCTAATTGAAGGAGACAATAAATAAAAAAGTTCAGCTACAGTGTAGTTGGAAAAACTCAGGAGTCCCAATAATTCAACAGGAAAATAGATGGCAAAGCCTAAAGACCCTTAAAGTGCTTCAGCAGGCAAGATGGAAGGTTTGGAAGACCTAGATGTTCATGACATGGAGATAGGAGATGAGGCTTTTGTGAACAAGTAGTAGGCAGAATGTGTGACCTAGGATAGGTTCTGTTTGATTAATGATCAATATTAAGTTTATAATCAGTTATTTTTTTTAAATACAGGTAGAAGAATTGTACATGTTTAATATATATTGGATTATTTGCTGTCTATGGGGGTGGGGGAGGGAGAAAAATTTGGAAAACAGATTTTGCAACGGTGAATGTTTAAAACTATCTTTGCATGTATTTTGGAAATAAAAGAAACCATTGTTTTAAAAAAAAATTACAGGTATAGGAACTGCATAGGCAGAAACAAGGAAAACACTCTAGCCAAAAGAAATTATTGTAGTCTATTCAGAGAACAGTAGATCAGTTTAGCCAGGATACAGAATACTCCAGAAAGAATAGAAGGGAGGAAAGATCATAAAAACATAGGTTAGAGGTAGATCATGGAAGACTTTGAATCTCAGCTGTGAAGTTTGTATTTTTTCCTGAAGGAAAAAAGGATTCTGTAATTTTGTGAGGGTTCCACTAGAAGTGGATAAGGAGAATGGGTGGACATTGGAAAATTACATAATTGGATTTTTTTTTAAAGTATCAATAACATTTTTTTTAAAGAAAAGAGGAGTTACTGAAGGGGCCAATGAGCTCAAAACTATGTGCCAGCAAGATTAATCTGTGTCTAGTAAATTGGAGGTGGTGAGACACTTGATCCAAGCAGAGAGGCCAATTAGGAAGCTATAATTGTAGTTGAGGTGAAGTGTAATGAAGGTCAGAAAACAAGACAATGATGAAAGGGATCTCAGAAAAGAAAAATTGATGGGGTTTATGAACCAGGCCTGAAAGTCTATTCACTCCATTTTTATGTTCTCAGGAATGATGTCCACATCTCATATTGCTGTTTTCCTTTTGCTTCTCCAGATCAATGGTCCAGTTGTCATCCTCTCCAAATTGGAATCTTCTCCCATTATATCTTGCTTCTCTTCTATTCATACTACTTACATTTCTTCATGTGTTCCTTCCTTCCTTCATTTCCCTCCTAGAATCTCACTTCTTTCATTAAGGCTTCTTGATCTAATCTAAACAGGAAAATGTTAAGGGCCTCTCCCTCACTCTTTACAATCCTATTATGCTATGCTCTTCTTATATAGTCAATATTGACTTTTCTCTGATAATCTTACAAATGTGTCCACCCATCTTTAGTATTTATTGTTTCTAGATTATGGATTCTGGAAGGACAGGATCCTTTATTTAGGTCCCTCCCACCAACCCCCTATCCTTAGCCACTAAAGGGATTTCATTTTATCCAAGCCTTCCTTTTTTTTTTTTTTTTTTTTTACGGAAGAGTAATCTGAAGTCTAAAGAAGTCCATCTGGTTGACCTGACTGCTTCCTCTTCCTTCTCTTCTTTCTAAATGACCATTCTTTTTCCATTCCATAGATTTGGTTTCTTTTCCACTTCCTGCTCTCTCACACCAAAATATAAGGTTCCCTTCAAGGTTTTTTGAACCCTCCTCTTTTCTCCCAGTCTCTCCCTAGTTGAGCTCATCAGCATTATCTCTAAGTAGATTTTTCCCAAATCTACACATTCAGCCCTAACTTCTCCCCTGAGCCCAAGTTCCCTGATACATACATAAATTGCTTGGGGGAAAAAAAATAAAGGAGTCCTACCAAATTCCAAATTCCTTCCTAGGAAGAAATTCCTAGGAAGAGTCAAAACAGAGAAAGAAAATTATACACAAATTTCCCTAATGAATAGTAATGCAAAAATTTTAAATAAAATACAAGCAAAAGATAAACAAAAAAAATCACAAAGATATATATTATGACAAAGCTAAACTTATACCAAGAATGCAGGATTGAATCAGACATTCAACACTTCCTAGCTGTGTGACCTTGGGCAAGTCACTTAACTCCAATTGCCTCAGCAAGAAAAAAAAATTTAAAAATTTAAAAAATGCAGGATTGATTCAGTATTAGGAAAACTCTAAGCATAATTGACTATATTAATAACAAAACCACAAGTCACATGATTGTTACAATAGATGCAGAAAAATATCTTGACAAAATAAAACACTCATTTCTGTTAAAAACACTAAAAAGTATGAGAATAAATGAACCTTTAAAATGATAAATAGTAGCTATCTAAAACTACTTGGATATTCCATTAGTATCTCAAATTGTCCAAAACAGAACTCATTATCTTTCCCCCTAAGAATGCCCTTTCTCCTAAGTTCCATATTACGGTTAAGGAAACCAGTCAGCCAGATTCTCAGCCTGTGAATCATCCCTGATTTTTCCCATTCCTTCAATTTCCCACTATCAAACTATTGCCAATTCTTATTGATTGTAGTTCCCCGTATCTCAAGCTGTTTCCATCTTTCCATTTACATAGGTACCACCTAGTTTAGGCCCTTGTGGCCTTTTGTCTTTACCATTATACCATTTTTCTAACTGGCTTTTCTGCTTCTAAATTCTCCCCTCCAGTGAATCCTCCACACAACTGCCAAAATAATCTTAAAATTTTGGCCTTCTCTTAAAAGCCTAAATGTAAGGAAGACCTTCAGCACATTAGATAGTCTCCTTGTGGTAAACTTTGAGGAGAATTCAGATGAGAGTCACAATGGAGAAGTATTTGATTAATTTGGGTAATGTTTGATTTTTCTCAGAAACCTTCAGTGGTTTCACATTCTGTCCTGGAATAAAGATACTCCTCAATCTGACCTGAAGGACCCTCCATAATCTGACTTCACCCCAGCCAGAATACTCCATTCCAGTTTTGTTTTTCATTATTTAGCTTTAAGTAATGCCTCAGATACTTACCAGCTGTGTGGTCCTGAGTAAGCCTCTTAATTGCTACTGCCTATTTCCTCAACTGTAAAATGTGTATAATAATAGCACATCTCTCCCAAGGATGTTGTGAGAATCAAATGAGATAATCTACTAGTAAAGCACTAGCACAGTGCTTGCACAAAGCAAGCACTTATTAATACCTGTTCCTTTTCCCTTCCCAGGGAGTTGTGCCCACAAAAGTCCAACTAAACTGGACTAGGAGCTTGTTTTTGACCTCAGCATTCCACACCATCCCTTCACTTCCTTTTCTGACTCTGAATCAGGTACCACCTCCTCCATGAGCTCTTTTCTGGGCTCAACAGTTAGTGATCAAATTATCTAATGTGTATTTGAGTGTCTGTTGTCACTACAATAGAATTTAAGCCCCTTGAGGACAGGAATTGGTTGGGTTTTGTTTTTGTTTTTTTCATTTTTGCCTTTTTATCTCTAATGCTTGGAGCACGTATAGGCATTTGACAAATGTTCATTGAATTGAATAATAAATAGTGACACTTAAATGCTTAGGGAAAGAGACATGTGTGACTGACTGAAGGGAAATCAGGGAAGGTTGATGCCATTTGAGTTGGGATTCAGAGAGGTCAGAATTCCTCAAAGAGGGAAGAGAGGACATTTCAGGTATCATGGGCAAAGGATCACACAGAGCCTTCTCCCTCAGAACCTGGAAACCCTGGGGTGTATTTGGGAACAGAGTTTGGTGGGAGCACAAGGGACGTTGAGGGAGTAACGTGAAATGAGGATCTTTAATGCCTTAATTTTCTATGTGGGAAACTGAATTCCAGGATGAGGAAATGGCTTGTCCAAAGTCTTCATCCTAAAGACAAGTGGCATTTTGATCGCCTTAGAACAACTCTGTGAGATAGGTAATAAAGAAAACCCCATTTAATAGATAAGGAAACTGAGGCTCAGAAGGCTTACATGATTTACCCAAAGCCAAACAGCTAGTAAATAGCAGAGATGGCATTTGAAATCTGCCCCTCAGTCTGGGGTTCTTTCCACTCTTCCACTCCAAACCTTTTTGGTTTGGGTACTTATATGTGGCCTTGTATCAGTACCTGTTTTTCCATACCTAAATTCAATCTCCTTGGAGGGAGAGAACAAGGACCATTGCCAAGGGTATCTCCTGTATTCCTCAGAGTGCTAATACTAGACAGGTGCTCAATAAATGCTAATCAATGAAGATAAAAATAGCTCCAGTGTGGGGTCTGTGCTGGCCCCTCAGGGTGAAACACCCTGGGTCCTACTGACCAGTAAGAATGAGTTCTCCACTGATCTGGTCTGCTGTCACTCCCTGAACCGCCAAGGGATGGAGGATCTCCTCTATGGCCTCTATGGTTTAGTTTTGTACCAGAATAACTTGACAGTCATATCACACTCAGCCCACTATTTAATCAGTAAATGATTAACCCCCCACCCCCCAATGTGATGGATCTGAAATATAAGTCAAAAACAGGTTACCACCCAATGATACACGCTATCATCACACACTTCATAAATGCTTACTGACTTGACTTGCCCATTCTGTACTCCCCAGCCCCTCTCCCATCTCTACTCATTTGCCCAAAGTTTCTCCATACTTCCAAAGGTTGAAATCCTTCCCTTCCTCCAGGCCAGTTCAGATGCCCCCACCAACCTTTTTGATTCTCTCCAGGCAGAAATCGTGTCTCACTCCTAAAATCTTTCAGGTGCTATAATTACACCTACGTACTTAATTATTCTGTAATCTGAACGCTGGGCTTGGACTCAGGAAGGCTCATCTTCATGAGTTCAAATCCAGGCTCAGACACCTACTCTCTGTATAATCCTGGGCAAGCCATGTAATCCTGTCTGCCTCAGTTTCCTCATCTGTAAAATGAGCTGGAGAAGGAAATGGCAAATGACTCCAAGATCTTTGCTAAGAAAACCCAAAATAGGCTCATAAAGAGTCATAGATGACTGACAACAAACTAACTGTATCATAGTTTATTGAGATACATGTGTTGAATCCCTTCTATTATTTGAATACAAATTACACACATCTTATTTATGTAGTGACCCCAACACACAGCACATTACATAGGACGCAATGAATAAGTATTTTGTCAAATTCAAGAAATCTCTTTTCTACTTTAATTTCCCTTTAGAATACAGAACAGTTATCATCTCCAGGACAAGTAAAGAAAGTCCTCTAAGGAAGGGTCCCTCAAGCACTACCCTCAACTCCAACCACTATTCCCCTGAATTAGCCTTCTCGGGCTTTGCTTTAGCTTCCCCAGCTTCTCATGGAACACCATCTTGATCTTCCCTCATCTCTCCCTCATGAAGATGTGATGGAAGGATGTCAGATCCAGAAGTTAGGAGACCTAGGGTCGGACACAAGCTGGTCATGTAAACTGAAGGAAATCCCTCTCCCTCGGGCTGCAATCAATTCATCTATGAAATGAAAGAGATGGACATGATGCAATCCCTTCTAGCCCTAAGAACTGGAACAGAACATTTGTCTTCTGTCATAGAGTAACATTGACAAGTATCCACATATACTTGTATACATATATACCAGTTATATGTGTATATACACTTTATACATATATACAAGTTATATGTGCATATATACAAGTTATATATTTTTGTATACAAGTATATATATATATATATTCTTGTACACATGTATAAAAGTGTATATGTACATACATAATTGTATACTTATATATAACTTCACGCACATAGACAAGTTATGAAGGCAAAATTGGTTCTGCCGACAGAAGGAGTTTTGTGCTCGGATGCAAGTTTATTTGCCCCGGGGGAGGGGATTGGGAGCTGGGGAGGGAGCGGCTGGTGGGAGACTGAGCAGCAGACGGTGGGACAGGGAGTTGTTCCCGTCCTGCATTTCACACACGGGAAGTTCTCGCTCCGGCCACTTTACGGCTTCATTAAGATCCGCAATCGCCCCACCTCCCTGAGATGGCACCTCAGAAGGTTCGCCTCATCATCGGGGGAGCCAGGGATCCATTGGGCTCTGCTGGCGTGACCGCTCCATCCACGCCCAGCCCGGCCTCCAGAGTCCAGAAGACTCTGTCCTTGAAGGTCCTTTCCAGATCCGACCTCTCTTCTCTGAGAGATAGCGTGGCATCCAAAGGGGAGGTCCGTAGGCCCCAATGTCAGGTGGCCCTCAGGAGGCCCGGCTTCCCATAGGCCTTCAATGTGGAGGAAGTTCTCTGTGGGAAGCTTGACGTGGGTAAAACCTCGTTATTCAGGGACCTCCATGAACCCTGCTCTCTCTTCTCCAAAAAGCTGAGATCTGCTCCAGGGTTACCCGTGGCTGTAGGCCCCAATCAGGCTCCGGGCTCCCAGGCCTTCGGAGGCCATAAGGTAGGGGGGGGGAGGGTCCTGGTTCCGGCTGTGGTTCAAACCAACCTACCAGACCAGTGGTCCGAGGCCTTTCTTCCCAAGGATTAGCCGTGCAGAACGTGCTGCCAGGAGACTCGGGGGCCTGGGATGGAACTGAAGGAGAGAGAGGAGAATCTGGAAGGGGGGGTGCTGTGGCCCGCACTTCCAAAGTGCCCCCAAGAATAGGGGGCCCAGGAGCCTGGGAGTTCAGAAGAGGCGCTGTTGAACCATACCAGTCTTCGGATCGTTCGTGGGGCGTCCCCACAGGCTCAATCCACAGCTCCCCTCCGGGGCGCCAGACCAGGCTGGGCCCCCGGACTGCAGGATCTGATGCCAGAGAACGTCGGAAAAGCCGCTCGGCCAGCACCGCGGTGGCCAGGAGGAAGATGGCGGCCACCAAGGCCAGGCCCAGCATGATGGGGATGCAGGGTCCACACAGGAGGGGGGGCCACGAGGAGGGCTGGGGCGTGCCGGGGTCCTCCGCTTGCCCGGGAGGCTGTTCCAGAGCCACAGACATCTGGGAGGGGGAGAGGGAAATGGAAAGGCCGAGATGGGAGAGAGACAGACAGGGGGAAAGGGAGGGAAAGAAAACGAGAAGAAGAGTCCATTGCAGATGCATGAACAGAGCCAGAGAAGAGGCGGAGAAGGGGAGAGTGAGGGAATGGAAAAGATGGAGAAAAACGAAGAGGGAAAAAAGGGGAGAAAGACGGACAGAGAGAATGAGAGCGAGCCAGAGAGAAGGGAAGTACTTCAGCATCCGGGGCTCCCCTTCTACTGCAAAACTTAGGTGTCCCTAGCACTGGCATTTAAAGGGCCAGCTGGAATCTTCTCCAGCAGGGAGTCTCTCCCTCTCCATTTTGCTTAACAGGAAATGGCGGGGGAGGGAAGGACAGAAATATCCTTCCACCCAGGGGCCGGGTCACTCTTGTTCTTCCCCTTGCTTACAGTAGTTCCTGCTCCTTTTTGCTAGTGCTTTTCTTGTGTTTTCTGGTTCTTTGGAGTCTCTTTCTCTCATTCTCTCTCTTTAAATTTATCCCCTTGTCTTTCTCTAAGTCTGTCTGTCTGGGGCAAAGATCAGTTCTCCAAGTCTGATTTCCAAGCTCTGTACTTCTGCTTTTGTTTTCTCTAGGTCTCTTTGCCTCTTTTTCCATCTCCTTCTCTGTCTCTCACTCTTCTTCTTCCTATTTCTGTATCTCTTGAGATCTTAATTCATCTCTTATGGTGTGTCTGTCCCCATTTCTATCCTTCCAGGTCTTTCTGTTTCTGATTTATCATCTTCCAAACACACTCTCTCTCTCTCTCTCTCTCTCTCTCTCTCTCTCTCTCTCTCTCTCTCTCTCTCTCTCTCTCTCTCTCTCTCTCTTTCTCTCTCTCTCTCTCTCTTTCTGTCTGTCTGTCTCTCTATGTCTCTGTCTCTGTCTCTCTATGTCTCTCTGTCTCTCTTTGTGTGTCTCTTTCTCTGTGTCTCTGTCTCTCTTTGTCTCTCCCCCCTCTCTCTTCCCTCCCCTTTCCCTCTTTGTCTCTCTTTCTGTCTCTCCCCTCTCTTCCCTCCCCCCTCTCTCTGTCTCTCTATCTCTGTCTCCCTCCCTTGCCCTCTCTCCTGCCTCTCTTTCTGAATCTCTAGTTCTTTATTTCTCTATCCCCCTAGCTCTCTTTCCTACGCATGCTTCTCACCTTGGTTTCTTTAGACGGTCCAGTAGTCTCTGTTCTCATCCGATCTGAGGGATGATTGCTTCAGTGCACTGAATGGGGTGAGATTCCCAGAAGGGCATAAACAAGGCCCATTTGGGGCAGCCAGTTAAGCAACTGTGACTCAATTCCCCCTGCCACCCTCTTCCTCCCAGGTGTTTCTATGGAAACAGGGTGGATGTGGTCACCCATGGTAAAGAACCATTTCCTGGGGTGAGGTAGTACCGGAAAAGGGAGTAGTTCTCTGCTCCCCAGTATGAAAGGGTTTGTTTTTGGTGTTTTTGCCTTTGTAGCTCTTCCCTTTATTCTCAGTTTTCATCGGCTAAAACCATTTGTCTTCTTTCTGGGTGCAGGCTCTGGATATTTACTCAGATATCAGGAAGGGATAGCAATCAGACCCATCCTAAACCTTTGGAAATCCAAAGGTATTGTGAGAATTTGGCTCACCCACTTAACGTCCTCCCCAGGCCCTGCCCTTCCAGCCCCATGCTTCTCCCACTCCCTCAAATTCTTCTCTATGCCTGACCCCAGTCTTCACATTCCTCTTCCTCTTGCTTCTCTGAAATGCTTTGGTTTCTGAATGTTCAGGCTTCTGGGAGATGCCAGTATTCAGCTTAAATAAAGGTCATAAGATCATATTCTTAGATAGAGTTAGGAACTTTTAATGGCACTTTATTAAAAAGATCATATACTTAGATAGAGTTAGGAATTTTTAATGACACTTTATTAAAAAGATCATATACTTTGATAGAGTTAGGAACTTTTAATAAAGTGCCATTGGTAGAAACTAGGAAGAGAACAACATGTAACTCCATGTACCAAGATAAAGTCAAAATGGGTACATGACTTAGATATATCCATTTTGAGATAAAGGGTGATGCCATAAGCAAATTAAGAGAGCAAAGAATAGTTGACTTGTCAGATCTATGGAGAAGGGAAGAATTTATGAACAAACAAGAGATAGAGAACATTATGAACTGTAAAATGAATAATTTGGGTTACATTAAAGTTTTGCACACACAAAACCAAGATTAGAAGGAAAGTAGAAAGCTGGAAGATAATTTTTTTTCTTTATTAAAGCTTATTTGCAAAACATATTATGGGTAATTCTTCAACATTGACCCTTATAAAGCTTTCTGTTACAAATTTTCCCCCCTAGTTCCCACCCCTCCTCTAGATGGCAGGAAATCCAGTACATGTTAATTATGTTAAAATACTTGACAAATTGAATATATGTATACATATTTCCACTCTTATCTTGTTGTGCAAGAAAAATCATATCTACAAGAAAAAAAATCTGAGAAAGGAAACACAATGCAAGTAAACATCAATAGAGAGCATGAAAATGTTATGTTGTTGTCCACATTTCATATCCCTCTCCCTGGGTGTATATGGCTTTCTTCACTGAACAATTGGAACTGATTTGAAACATTTCATTATTGAAGAGAGCCATGTCCATCAGAATTGATCATCATATCATATTGTTGTTGCTGTGTATAATGATCTCCTGGTTCTGCTCATTTTGCTCAGCATCAGTTCATGCAAGTCTCTCCAGGCCTCTCTGAAATCATCCTGCTAGTCATTTCTTACAGAGCAATAATATTCCATAACATTCATATACCATAATTTATTCAGCCACTCTCCAATTGATGGACATCCATTCAGTTTCCAGTTTCTAGCCACTACAGAAAGGGCTGCCACAAACATTCTTGCACATGTGGGTCCCTTTCCCTCCTTTAAGATCTCTTTGGAATATAGGCCCAGTAGAAATACTGCTGGGTCAAAGGGTTTGCACAGTTTGATAACTTTTTGAGCATAGTTCCAAATTGCTCTCCAGAATGGTTGGCTCTGTTCACAGTTCCACCAACAATGCATCAGTGTTCCAGCCTTCCCACATCCCCTCCAACATTCATCATGATCTTTTCCTGTCATTTTAGCCAATCTGACAGGTGTGTAGTGGTACCTCAGAGTTGTCTTAATTTGCATTTCTCTGATCAATAGTGATTTAGAACACCTTTTCATATGACTAGAAATAGTTTTAATTTCATCATCTGAAAATTGTCTGTTCATATCCTTTGACCACTTATTGGAAGATGATTTTTATAGCAAATGTCTCTGATAAAAGCCTGATTTTTCAAACTTATAGAGAACTGAGTCAAATTTTTAAGAATACAAGTCATTCCACAATTTATAAAATGCAAATAAAAAATTCCTTATGCCCATCAGATTGACTAATATGAGAGAAAAGGAAAAATGATAAGTGTTGGAGAAGATATGGAGAAAATGAAACATTAATACATTGTTGGTGAAGCTGTGAACTGATCCAACCATTCTGGAGACCAATTTGGAAACAAAAGTCAATAAAATTGTGTGTACCTTTTGATTCAGCAAGACTATATCAGGTCTATATCCCAAAGAGATCATAAAAAGGGGAAAATATATGAAAATATTTATAGCAGTTTTTTTGTGCCGTTGGCAGCAAAGATTTTTTTGTGGTAGCAAAGAATTGGAAATTGAGGGAATTCCCCTCAACTGGAAATGGCTAAATAAGTTATAGAATATAAATGTAATGGAACACCATTGTACTATAAGAAATGATGAGCAGACAGATTTCAGAAAAAACCTGGACTTACATGAAATGATGCTGAGTAAAGTGAGCAGAACCAGGAAAACATTTCACAGTTAACACTATTCAGTGATCCAATATAAGAGGCTTAGCTCTTCTCAGCAATACAGTGATCCAAGACAGTTCCAAAAGACATGATGGAAAATGTTATCCACATCCAGAGAAAGAACTATGGAGTCTGAATGCAGATTGAAGCATATTATTTTCATGGTTTATTTTTCTTTTTTTTGTTTTTTTTATGCTTTTTCCTTTTTTGTTCTGTTTCTTCTTTCACAACATGACTAATGTAGAAATATGTTTCCATGATTGCACATATAGACTGCTTGCCAACTTAAGGAGGTGGGAGGAGAGCAAGAGAGAAAATTTTGAACTAAAAATCTTATAAAAAAATGAATGTTGAAAACTATCTTTACATGTAATTGAAAAAACTAACATAGTATTTACCAAAAAAAAAAAAATGAGCTCTGTCTCAGTGGTTTTTCTTGTAGATTGAACATGTTTAAAAAATCACTACAAGAAAAGAGGCTAAAGACAGTCAATAAACATTTATTAAACTCATATGTGCTAGGCACTGTACTAAGCATTAGGGATACCAAAAAAGGTCATAAGATAGACTCGCTTTTAAGGGGTTTATAATCAAATGGAGCAGACAACATCCAAATTCTGTAAAAACAAACTATATACAGAATAAATTGGAAATAAACAAAAAAAAAGTCACTAGAATTATGGGAAACCACAAATGTTTCCAAATAGTGGGATTTTAGTTGAGACTTGAAGGAAGATGGGGTGAAAATATGAAACAAGAATAGTTTAGACATTGGGGATAGTCAAAGAAAAGGCCCTGCTTTTACCAAGATGTTCATGGCTTTTTTTTGTGGTAGCAAAGAACTAAAAATAAAATGGGCTCTCATAAATCAGGGAATGCTAAATAAATTGTGGTGTATGTTTGTGATGGAATATTAATCTGCTATAAGAACTGATGAGCTTAGTTGTGAAATGATTCAGTCCTTCTGAAGAGCAATCTGGTACTAAGTCCAAAGGTCTATAAAACTATGTATAATCTTTGACACAACAGTGCCATTATTGGGTCTATATCCCAAGGAAATCATAAAGGAGGGGAAAGGGATTCACATGTGCAAAAATGTTTGTAGCAGGTCTTTTTGTGGTAGCAAAGAATTGCAAAATGAGTGGATACCCATCAAGTGGGGAAATCCTGAACAAATTGTAGTACATGGAGGTAATGGAATATTATTGTTTTATAAAAAATGATGAACAAGATGATTATAGGAAGACCTGGAAAGATTTACATGAACTGATGCTGAGCAAAACAAGCAGAACCAGGAATACATTGTATACATTAACAGCAAGAATGTGTGATGATCAACTATTATTCTTCTCAATGGTTCAGTGATCCAAAGCAATCCCCATAGACTTTGGACAGAAAATGCCATCTGCATCCAAAAAAAGAACTAAAGAGACTGAATGTAAGTCAGCACATGCTATGTTCACTTTTTTTGTTGTTTTTTTTTTTAATTTCTCCCATGGTTTTTCCCTTTTGCTCTGATTTTTTCTTTCCTAACATGATTCATAAAGCAATGTATTAAAAATAAACAAACTTACCACAATTTTTTAAAAAGAAAGAAAAAAAGAAATAATGAGCTTTTTGATTTTGGAAAAACATAGAAAGATTTACACAAAATAATTAATATTTGAATGAGCAGAATCAAGAGAACATTCACTCCTAGTAGAACCCTCACTAATTACAGACCCTTTTTTTTTTTCCTACAGGAAAAAATAGAAACTTCTCAGCTTGGCATTCTAGGTCTTCCATGATCTTATCCACTAGGAATGAATAAGGAGAATGGGTAGACATTGGGAAATGACATAATTGTATTTTTTTTAAGTATCACTAATATTTTTTTAAAAAAGAAAAAGGGACTTACTGAAAGTATTTGAGCAGGGACCAACAAGCTCAGAACTATATGCCAGTAAAATTAATCTATATCCAGTAAATTGGAGGTGGGAGACACCAGAGGCAAGGAGGTCAATTAGGAAGCTATTACAATAGTTGAGGTGAAGTGTGATAAGGGTCAGAAAGAGGGACAACGAATGGACTTGTAATGAAAAGTTATGTAATTATAATGACCAGGCTTGGCCCCAGAGAAATTCGAAAGTTCTCTTCCTCCCTTATTTACAGAAGTGGGAGACTACGGATGTAGAACATTGCACATACTATCAGTCTTAGCTGATGTTTAGTGTGGTTTAGTTCTGCTGCGCTGTATTTTTTCTGTTTCTTTTTAATTCTTTGTTTAAAAAAAAAAAGACCCATTGAGCAGGAGAGGGAGGAGGGGTATATTCAGAAATGAAAGTGATATAAAAATAGAAATACAATTTTAAAAAATTTAAGGTCATAGGAAACAAAGGAGAATACAATATTGCAAAAGGGAAAATATCCCAATATTCAAAAAAGTGAAAAAAATAGTCTATGAACTATAGGTTAAAGAAAATTTTACTTTTTATTCTTGAGAAAATTTTAGAACAAATCATTAAAGAGTAGATTAGCATAGTAAACATCTAGAAAAGGAAATAGCAACTACAAATTGCCACAGAGTGATTATGCCAGATGAACTTTTTTTCTTTCTTTTAATGTCATTGTCAAAACCAGGAGACTTTGTAAATATATTTTATCTATATTTTAGCAAAGCAGTTGATAAATTATTCCATATGATTAAGTTAAAGAATGAGAAATATGGGCTACATGGTGATAAAATTAGGTGGATTCAGAATTTGTTGAATGGATAGTAGTCACTAAGAATTATATGTCAAAATGTCAGAAGGTTTTCAGTAGAGTGCCCAAAGATCTGTGCTTTGATCTGAGCTACTTTATATCTTATCAATTACTTAGAAATACAGATGCTAATCTTATCAGATTTGCAGATGACACCTGCTAGGAAAGATAAGTATATCACCTGGATAATGATCAAGATCCAGAAAAATATATCTTGACAAAGCTAAAACTTTGGACTGGATGTAAATAAGTGAAATTCATGGGGATAAATGTTTTAAACTTGGTCAAAAAATTATCTTTAAAAGCACAAGATGGGAAAAGCACAACTGAATATCAGCTTATCTGAAAAAGAGCTTGAGTTGTTGTGGACTAAGCTCAATATGAAATAGTATAAGGTGAGAGCCCCCAAAGTTGATGTTGTGCTACATGGAAAGGCATGGCTTCCAGAAATAAAGGGGTGATGATTCATCTGTGTTCTGCCTTGATGGGACTGAAGTTTTAGGAGTAATCTTTTAGAAAGGAAATTGATAAAAATTTTGAATGTCTGGAGCAGGTCAGGCAATTGGTGAAGGGCCCAAGGTCTGTCATGCAGTGGGCCATTGAAGGGGCTGAAGAAGAGAAGTCTCATCAGGGATATGATTGCTGTGTGTCAGGATTTACAAGTCTATCATAGAGTGGAGAGATGAAGCTTGTTTTATGGAACTCCAAAGGGCAGATCCAGGAGAAATGAAGTGGAAGTGGGAGAGAGATTTAGCTTTGGTGGAAGGGGAAAATGTCCTAACAATTAACATTATCCAAAAGACCCTCAGATTCAAAGAGACAAAGGTTACCTCAGTAGATGGTGAGTGGATTCTGACCATTGGAAGGGGGAAACCATAGAGGAGATTCATTCAGGGTAGGAAAGAGTTGTACTGAATGTCCACTGGAATCCCTTCTAACAATGAAATTCAATAGTTCTGTGACCTCAAGCATAGCCATCATTCTTAGTTCGATCTCAATCAGAATACATGGCAATAATATAGCAATGTTCAAAATGGCAGTTTGAATAATGGCAGTTATTATGGTGCAGCAGTGCAGTGACATATGTTATATATACCAAATAGCAACTGTACACACCAAATAGTATTACATACCAAATTGATTCTTTACACGCCCATAGGATAAAGAGATATGATAAAACAACTCACCTGGTCAGAAAGGATTTCAGTGAGGAAAAAAAACTCTTAATCAATTATTGCCCAGGGAAGAGAAATAAACAGATATATATACTGAGATAGATGTTGATATTGATATAGATTGATATAGATAAACGGTCCTTGCAACTTCAATCTAACCCAACAATCAAATAGTCTTGCCAAAAAAAAAATCTAAAAAATTAAAACAATCCAGGAAAAAACTGTCACATAAATGTAATCAATTCTTTAAGGATCTGTGGCAAACTCCTTTTTAATCAATTACTCCCTGAGACTCAGAGCCCAGATTCAGGATCCTGTAAATTAATCTAGCCCTCTCACACCACTGGAAATTTCCTTGTCTTATGAAGTCATTAAAATATTTTTAAATCATATTATAGAAAAGCAAACGTTTTACTTAGATTAGATAGGAAAACACAATATTAAAAAAATATATCAGGCACAGGTAATATAAACCACAGAACACATAATCAGCTCCCAAGGTCAAGGTTCTTCTTATCTCACCCCCACTCTGGCACTCAAATGATTGGGTTGCTGAGAGTCCTTCTGATCCAGGGTCCCATAGTCTCAGAGTGACTTTCATCCAGAGGAAATGGAGTAGATGGGAGAGTCGACCTTGCCCATCACTTGGAGGACATAGGCATCCTTATAGTCTTCCAAAACATACCTCTCTTCCCCCTGTGTAAGAGGGAGAAGATCTGTCTAGGCGTCTGCAAGAGCACCAACTGCATTGTATGCAAGCCAGGCATCAGCAGGAATGAGCAAACTGGGAAAATATCAACATGCAACATCAAATCTTGGCAGGGGGGAAGGAGACCTCCCAAAGCCTCCCCATCCTAAACTTAGCAAAACATGTTACACCTGGCCTGCTCCATTCATCCTCCTCTCACCCCTTTTCCTTCAGTTTTACTTCTGAAAACCCATGTTCATACATGCTGCCGATTAGAGTCCACACTGACTTTTCATCAATTGCCAAGCTCCTGACAAATAACTCCCAACCTTTATATATACAACTTAATTTTCACGTCAAAAGGAAGAAAAAGAGAAAGAAACAAAGAAACAAAGAAAAAGGAAGGAAAGAAAGAAAGGAAGGAAAGAAGGAAGGAAGGAAGGAAGGAAGGAAGGAAGGAAGGAAGGAAGGAAGGAAGGAAGAAAAAAAGAAAGGAAGGAAAAAAGGAAAGAAGAAAGAGCCATTTACCTTCATGGGACAGCAGTTTGTACAATTAACATCCATTAGTCGGAGAAAATTCATATTAACAATAACAAAAAAAAATCTACACAATAATTTCAGATGAATTTGATTAGTCATGATAGTATCTAAAGGGGCAGATATTGGACCTATGGTTACTCTATCAATTTAGATCAGCAACTTCTCAACAACTGAGAAAGTTGGAAAGTTTCCTATAATACTTAGTGGTCCAGTAAACCTATCTAGCATCACATAAATAGCATATGTCAGAAACAGAAACTGAACCCAAATCTGGGTTGGCTCTCAGTCCTACTTCCTATCTGCTACTTATATACACATGCACACATACACAAAATCATGCACATATGATACATATATTTGTGAGAAATATTATCTATTTTATTTCCAAATGTTTATCTTGCTAAAAAATTGAAACACTAAAATTTCCAATGCATTCAAGGACTCGGTTGAGCCAATAAAAGTGCAAAATACTACAATGCTGTTCATATTTGGTCTCCATAGTTCAATACTCCTGTCAAAAAGGTATAAAGGGATGAATTTGTCATTTAGAATTTTACAACTTCAAATAACAATCTTCCATTATTATTTTTATTATTATTGTTATTACTATTATTATTGTGATGGTAGTGGTTGTTATTCTCAGTTATTATTCTCTTCAACATTAGAATACTAATGAAAGTTTCTTCTCCCCACACTTTGCTATCCAGTTGAACATTCATATATACATAGGAAAGGGAAAGGGGAAAAGCTGTGACTCCTCAAAGAGAAAATATTTTTCTCCTGAAAAGCAAGACCCACTCAGCCTTGGTCAAAGTAGTCAGAAATAATATCTTATGTGAGCAATTTCACTATTTTACCTTATCTCCCATTTTGTAGAGAACAAGTGTCCCTGTTTCCAAAATTGTAATAATGCTCAACTCTGCCTAACTGAAGCATTTTTTTTGTAGTTTTCTTAATTCTCATAAACAACTGGTTTCTCTTTTAAGAAGAGACAGAGATTTTAAAAAGGGGGGGTGAGACCCACTTTCACATAAGCCAATCATTGCTTTGGAATGCCTGAAGAGTTGAAAAAAATTAAAATAACTCTAAATTACATCAGAGATGGGGGTCTCCTTTTAGCATTAAAAAGGAAAACTTGTGAGCCATCTTAGAAGGGATTTTGAGCTGCCAACATCCCTCACTCCTCTCACTAGGAAGTATTAGAGATAGTAGACCTTATATTTCCTGGACAGCTAGGTAGCACAGCGAATAGATAGATTACTGACCTTAGGGTTGAGAAAACCTGAATTTAAATCCAGTCTAAGACACTCACCAGCTAGGTGACTCTGGACAAGTCACTTAACCTTGCTTGTCTCAGTTTCCTCATTTGTAAAATGAACAAAAGAAGGAAATAGCAAACCACTTCAGCATCTTTGCCAAGAAAACCTCAAATGACTCACAAAGAGAAAGAAAAAATGACTAAACAACTACCATCACCTTTACTAGCTAATGTCATTTCCCCTTTTCTACTCCCTTACTTCCACTGCAATATGCCTATAATCTCAGATAGCTGGTGGAAACCCAAATAATAAACCAGGCCTGAAGGGAGCATCTCATCTCCATCTGTCCAGAAACTCCTGGCTACTTGTACTTATATTCTCAGAAGCTAAGACAGTACTTGACACTAGGAGAAGCTTAATAAGTACTGGTTAATTGGTTAATAAATTTTATGCATATAGCTCATTGGTATAGTGGTTAGATTATCAGAAATTTAGATAACAATTATTTACTTCATTTAGATAGCAATTGCTGTTAAATGTAGAAACAGTGTGAATGGAAGGATCTTGATTGATTCATCTTCCTTTTCAGTTACTTTCTATGTCTCAAGAGAAACTGAGATTCTTATAGAAAGTAGAGAAAAGCACTGTCAAAACATATTTTAAAAACTCTCTTTTCTTTTAAGCAAAGTTACAAATATTAAGAAATATTTTTTCTTTTTTTATTAAAGCTTTTTATTTGCAAAACACATGTATGGGTAATTTTTCAACATTGACCCTTGCAAAGTTTTCTGTTACAAATTTTTCCCTCCTTTCCCCCCACCCCCTCCCCTAGATGGCAGGAAGTCTAATACATGTTAATTATGTTAAAATACTTGACAAATCAAATATATGTATACAAATTTATACAGTTATCTTGCTGTACAAGAAAAATCATATCTACAAAAAAAAAAAAAACTAAGAAGGAAAACAAAAATGCAAGCAAACGTCAATAGAGAGCGTGAAAATGCTATGTTGTGGTCCAGACTCAGATTCCACAGGCCTCTTCCTGGGTGTATATGGCTTAAATCATCACTGAACAATTGGAACTGGTTTGAATCATCTCATTGTTGAAGAGAAACATGTCCATCAGAATTGATCATCATATAGTCTTGTTGCTGTGTATAATGATCTTAGCATCAGTTCATTTAGGTCTCTCCAGGCCTCTCTGAAATCATCTTGTTGGTCGTTTCTTATAGAACAATAATATTCCATAACGTTCATATACCATAATTTATTCACCCATTCTCCAATTGATGGGCATCCTTTGAATTTCCAGTTTCTAGCCACTACAAAAAGTGCTGCCACAAACATTCTTGCACATGTGGGTCCCTTTCCCTCCTTTAAGATCTCTTTGGGATATAAGCCCAGTAGAAACACTGCTGGGTCAAAGGGTATGCACAATTTGATAACTTTTTGAGCATAGCTCCAAATTGCTCTCCAGAATGGTTGGATCCGTTCACAGTTCCACCAACAATGTATCAGTGTCCCAGTTTTCCCACATTCCCTCCAACATTCATCATTATCTTTTCCTGTCATCTTAGCCAATCTGACAGGTGTGTAGTGGTATCTCAGAGTTGTCTTAATTTGCAAGAAATAGCTTTTCTTAATATATCCTTAAAACAGCAACAACAAAAACCCCTTTCTAAACTTTCCTATTTGAAGAATGGTAAGTTATAGAACAAAAGGTTTTTGCTAGGGAAATGGGATATAGATTTAGGGGAGAAGAAACTTCTCTCTCAAAACTTAGAATACTTCTGGTTTTGTTGAGATCATTGACTTTCCCTAATCCTAAAGTGCTTGGTGCTGTGGCCTACTCTTCTCTAAAGACAAAGAATTAAGAGATAAAATGGAAAAAAATCCCTTTGATTATTACCAGAGAACAGTTAAGGGCAGTGATCCTTGAAGACACTAAATAGTCACTGTTATTTTGGAATGTTAACCTCCAATCTGTATTTTAACATTATCTTTTCTTTATCAAGATTCCTATAAATAAATGTTAATTCTAATCATCTTGAGGTATAAAATCATGTTGGAGATCATGGAGGAACTGAGTCAGTTTGAATCTCTCTTCCTCTCTTTCTCAAACCAGAAGTGGTTTGTATATTCATTTAACATTAAAAATAAATTAAATTGTTTCTGACAGATATGTATCTAAAATGTAGAGTTTAGCATTAGTAATTTTTCTTCAGTGGTTCTAATACATGGATCTTTCTTATAATTCCATGGTCTTTACAACTCTTTAAGGATCCACAAAACTGCTGATTTAGTTAATCAAGAAGGGAACTGGAAAGAGAATGGAAGGGAAGTCATCCTCAGCTAGAAACTTATACAGAGTGACTTATGAAGATAAGCTCCTGGAGAGAGAATCACCATATGCGAGGGGGAAGAACAAACACTGAGGTGTCTTGGGCCTGCCAAAAAAGCAGTATTGTCTTGACTCAGTGGGGCTGTAGCTGGAAAAACAACCAATAGACCTTATTGGGACCAAAAGGAAGAGGAAGGGAGTGGCCGAAAGAGATAAGCTAAGCAGCCTGTAGATAGAGACAAGGAGGAACCAAGAAGAGAAAATAAATTTATAGCTTCTATCCAGATATAATTCGTAGGTATGTGTATGCTCTTTGGTGTGTACACTGTGAGGGACATGGAACACTGCAACAGAGGCAAAGCAGTGTGAACAGTTCAAATCAACTTGGATGTTGCCCAAGACAAAAGACTGACTATTTAATTATCCAATGAGGAGTGCAATATCTGACATATCTACAAGGTGGCATTTTCCTTCAACCACTAATCTAATAGCCATTTTTGGTGCATAAGGTGATAGGGTCTCTCAAAAGGCTGCAGCAACCCTACTGGCCACCACAGAATAGACAGTCTGCAAATGCTTAGACTATTATCCACATCCCACATCCCCAGCTCAGCCTTCAGAGCCAACCAAGAGCATAAAACAAGGAAACCAGGTCAGACCAGTGTCCACATGGCACCTAACATTTAGGCAACTCACCAGAGCTACAGTGTATTAGGGGGACCAGACTAGAACCCTGAAAACTCATCTCAGCATCAGGAAGGAGAGCATCAGAAAAACTTAAGGTTCCAGAGACCTGTGAATAGCATCAAGATGAGCCTATCAGGTTCATTACAAAGTACAGAGCCAAAAGTGAATTGCTCATTTTGCAATATAAAGCCAAGGCCAAAACCTAAGTCCACATAGACTGAGACAAAATCCAATCATTTCTGCAGAAGGGAGGGTCTCGCCTTATCTACCATCTCTGGAACCAAGGAGGACCTGCCACACAATCCAAGAACACAAAGATAATTCAAAAACTAAGGCTAGAAATATGAGTAAATTTTTAAAAAATCAAACACAATTAAGAAATATCTTGGACCAGGAGAAGCCCAAGTGTTAAAACCAGAAAAAAAAAAATAACTAAAAAGCAAGTCCAAGAAGAATCTCAAACAAAAGAATGTTCTGACCACAGAGACTGCAAGAGTATCTGGAAGAAACTAAACAAGGTAGGAGATATAATGTTAAAGGAAATATCTGGGAAGGCAAGATGGCAAAGAGAATTAATAGCTTAGATGGTCACCATTACTTAAGATTTTAAGTCCCTGAAAATTAGAATGGGTCAGACAGAAAGCAATACCTCCCTCTTGTGAGAAATATTAAAGCAAAATTAGATGTAGGGTAGGATAGAACTGAAGAAAATGTAAGTTATGTTACCAAAGACAACTGACCTAGAAAACAGTTCAAGGAGAGAACCTCTGGTCTTAGAATCAACAGACTATCTGAAAATCATATCTAAAAAAATCCTGACTACCTTATTTCATAAACAGTCATAAATGAAAACAACCCAAATCTATTAGGATTAGGAGGGTGAAGCAACAACAATAGCAAAAATTTAGATAGAAAGAATCCATCAGTCACCTCCTGAAGGAAACCTCAAAAGGAACACTTCCAGAAACATCAAAGCCAAAAGCCAGTGCTTTCAGTTCAAAGAAAATTTGGACCATTTATTTTAATGCACAATGGAGTACAGAAAGAGTCACAGAAATAGTCCAGCAAAACAGTTTTGAAAGCCAAATGTTGAAATTGCTATATATATTTTAAAGAAATTGGTACCATTTTGTATGCAATCTTTTTCTGTTTCACTGTTATATGGAAATGCTCATTTATTTTGGTGTTTGTTAAATTAAAATAAAAATTATTCTTTTAAAAAATGACCACTAAATCCCTAAAATATTTTATCTTTACTTCATAAATTCCTTGAGTATAGAGTCTGTTTTGTTTTAGAGTTTGTATTTCTAGAAGCACAGTGCCATGCACAGAGCAGACATTTAATAAATGATTGTTAATTAATTGAAATGAGAGTTCCAAAATGGAGGGAATGTCCAAAATATTTTTCAATTCAAATATTCTATTATTATTTTCATATTCTACTCTAACTTTACATTTCCCTTTCACAACCATCTCTTCCTTGTCATATGCTTTTCTACCACAAAGAAACTTCTTTCCTGGGAATCTACTTCTTGATTGATGACTGCTTTTCTCAAACTACTTTTTTTTTTTTTTGCTGAGGCAATTGGGTCAAGTGACTTGCCCAGGGTCACACAGCTAGGAAATGTTAAGTGTCTGAGACCAGATTTGAACTCAGGTCCTCCTGACTTCAAAGCTGGTGCTCTATCAACTTCACCATCTAGCTGCCCCCCAAACTACTATTTTTAAGAAAAGTCCTAGCTGTGTCAATTCATTCCCAATACTCCTGCTATCTCCTCCCCTCCAGTTTCCTTTTTCTCCCTTAAATATTCTTTCTCTTCCTTCCTCCCTCCCTTAATTCTGGAATCATCATCAAATCAGTTTTGCCATTGTTCCTTCTTTATTTACACCTTTCCTCAACCCCTGGTCCTAGATATCTAGCACATCAGAGCATGGAAATTTAAAGATAGAGGGCTGCTCATATTTTGTTTTTTTTCTTTTAACTGGCAATAGAATAATGAAATAACAGTAGGACAAGAGAAAACAATTACAAATATAAAAAGAGGTAAAGAGAGACTAAAGAAAAACTATCTCTATTTGCTGATGACATAATAATGTACAAGAAAATCCTAGATTATTAACAAAAATACTAATTAAGATAATAACTTCTTCAAATTTACAGTCTACAAAAGAAACTCTCAAAATTATTTTTTTAATTAAAGCTTTTTATTTGCAAAACATATGTATGGGTAGTTCTTCAACAATGACCCTTACAAAGCTTTCCGTTACAAAATTTTCCCCCCCTAATCCCCTTCCTTCCCCTAGATGGCAGGATATCCACTACATATTAATTACGTTAAAATACTTGACAAGTCGAATATATGTATACATATTTCCACACTTATCATTCTTGTGCAAGAAAAATCATATCTACAAGAAAAAAAATCAGAGAAAGGAAACACAATGCAAGCAAACATCAATAGAGAACATGAAAGTGTTATGTTGTGGTCCGCATTTCATATCCCTCTCTCTGGGTGTATATGGCTTTCTTCAATGAACAATTAGAACTGGTTTGAAACATTTCATTGTTGAAGAGAGCCATGTCCATCAGAATTAATCATTATATAGTCTTGTTGTTGCCGTGTATAATGATCTCCTGGTTCTGCTCATTTCACTCAGCATCAGCTCATGCAAGTCTCTCCAGGCCTCTGAAATCATCCTGCTGGTCGAGAAACTCTCAAAATTCAATAGCATTTTTAGATAATTATAATAAAATCTAAGAAGCAATAATACGAAGGGAAATCCCAAGCAAAACATCAACAACTAACACAAAATGCATAAGCTATCTGGGGATTGATCAACCAAACCCCTTAAAATATTCATAGAGATTCAATTCCAAAGTACTCTTTAAATAAATGAAGAACAACTTAAGTAACTAGAGGAATATTCATTGAATATGACTATCAATATAATAAAAAAGACAATACTACCAAAGTTAATTTACAATTACTTTAAAATTAAAAATCATACTATTAAAAAAATAGAAGAAAAGCAGATCATATATCTCTCACAACTATGACTAAATGTTTCTTAATCAAAGGATAGATACAATTACAAAAACTAAAATAGATAATTTTGATTACAAGAAATTAAAAACTTCGGCAAAACACAAAAACAATGCACTTAGAATAAGAAGGGAAATGGTGAAGTAGGGAAAATCTCTATCAAATTTCCCTGATAAAGGTTTATAGTATCCAAGCTATATAGACAATTAATATGTATCTATAAAACCAAAAGATGATTTGAGAACAAATAGTTCTCAAAAGAAAAATCATAAATTAATAAGCATATGAAAGAATGTACCAAATTACTAATAATAAAAGAAATGTAAATCAAAACAACCCTGAGGTTTCACCTCAGATCTTGCAAAGTGCTAAAGAGGGCAAAATATGAGAACAGTCTATGACTAAGAAATTGTGGAGTGAAAAGCTCACCATATATTGTTGGTAGAGCTGTGAATCAATACAATCTTGTTAAAAAAAATTTCGAATTGTGTAAAGTGACTAAAATGTTCATATCCTTTGACCATAAGATTCCATCACTAGATTCATGCTCCAAGAAAGCTATTGTTAAAAAGAAAGTCCTTATATCCACCAAAACATTTATAGCCACATTTTTTTTGTGATAGCAAAAATAATTGGAAATAAAATAGATGCTTGTCAACTGAAGAACTGCAAAACAAGTTGTGGACATGAATATAATAATACTATAAGAACAATGAATATAGAGAAGCATGGAAAAAATCTACATGAATTGAGGCAGAATGAAAAAAGTAGAATCAAGAAAACAATTTATAAAATGGCTAGAAAATATAAGTGGAAAGAACTACCTTAAAGGAAAAAAAAAAGAATGTTGCAAATTACAAAGAACAAGCATGAGATAATCAAAAGAAATCCCCCCAACCACTCCCTTGCAAATGTGTATATTGCACATATTTTCAGAGTTTTTCAATGTATTAATCTGATTTATTCATTTACTTATAGCACCAATTCTTTTCCTTTTCTTTTTTTTTATTTTTTAAAAATGTTATTTATTGTATAGAATGGATCGCTAGAAGGGACAAGGGCAAGAATACTAGGGAAATTATGGTGATGTTTAAGAAAAAACAAATAAATCATCAATTCTTTTTAAAGAAAGAGTACTAAATTTGGAATCCGAAGATAGGGTTTAAAGTTATTCTGCCACTTACTACTTGTGGGACCTTTGGCAAGTAATTAACCTCTCTGAACCTTAGGTTCCTCAACTGAAAAATGAGGGGATTAGATAGCTATGAACAAGGATTCTTAACTTGACAAGCAGATAGATCCATGGGCTTGAGTGGGGGGAAAAACTATCTTTATTTCAATAAAATTGAATTTCCTTTATAATCCTTTGTCTTTTTTTTTTTTAATGCATATAAAAACATGCTTCTGAGAAGGGGCCTGTAGGCTTCATAGGCTCACCAAAGGGATCCATGATACAATAAAGGTTAAGTATCCCTGATTTGGAAGGCCCTTTTCATCTCTAAATCTATGTTCCTATGAATACAATGTAGAGATAATTTATATTATTTGATATTTTATTTTTATTGTACATTCAGATTTTGTATTTGTGGTTAGAAAAAAAATAAACTATTAATGTTATTAAACATAATATGATCGAAGAAAATTATCTGCATGGATTATTTTGTAAAAAGGAATGGGGCACAATAATTTTTTTTAAAAGGAGATGTTGCTACACAAAGTTTGGAAACTAGTGGATACTCTGATCACACTCTGCATCTCATCACAGTCTCAAATTACCATGTACCTCTTGTCATGGTCCTATTGTCAGGATTATACTTAATTGCTCTTACTGTTCTATCTTAAGCATTTAGGAACCAACCCTCCCACTACCTACCCCAAACAATGAGTATATATAATTAAACTGTATAGCATGTATGAGAGTTTTAGAGTCAGGAAAATGCTACCAGTTGCAGACTTCTTTGAATCTCTTCCACACATCTGCTTGTCTTCCAAGTTGGGCATCCCCCAGACTTTAATTTTCCATGCCAATCCCCTGCTTAGTTTCCTCAACTGTGAAATAGGAATAAGGATAGTACCTATTTCCCAGGGTTGTTCTGATCAAGTGAAATGATATTTTTAAAGTACTTAACACAATGCCTAGCACATAGCAGATACTTAATAAATACTATTTCCTTCCTTCATTATTCAAACTTTGGGACCTAATTTGTATATAGATTGAATAAATGAAAGGTAATTGAGGAGGAGAAAGCACTAAAGGCTGGAGGAAAAGGAAATAACCTCGAATAGAAGGTTTTATTTGAGCTTAACTTTGAAGGAATCAAGGAAAACTAAAAGGAAGAAGATAAGTAGCAGAGCACTAGGACGTGGGGGACAGTGCAAAGGAGATGGAGTGCTGTGTTTATCAATGGAAATAAGCCAGTGTACTTGGGTCATAGAATTTTTGGAAATGAGTCAACTGAAAAACTGGAAAGATAGGAAGCGGCCAAGTTATAAAGAGCTTCAAATGCCAAAAAGTATAATTTATATTTGATTCTGAAGGTCACAGAGAGCCACTGGAGTTTGACATGTACACTCAGGGGAAAAAAAATAAACAAGCCAACATCTTAGCAGCTGAGCACAGGATGGACTGGAGCAAGGCAAGGAGACCCATTAGACTTAGAGCAAGAGTCTGAGTGAGAGGGTATGAGAATCTATCTAGTGTTGTGGCTGTGTGAAGGAAGAGAAGGGGACTTAATAAGAGATGTGAAAGGAGAGACAAGACTTGACAACAGATTGGATATGTAGGATAAACTCTAATAATGAATGATGATAGTAAGCTGCAAGCACAGGTAACTAAGAGGAAGGTAATGTCCAAAACAGAAATAGGAAAATTGAAAAGAGGGGAAGGTTTGGAGAGAAATATAGCAAGTTCATTTTGAGATCTATTGAATTTAAAATGCCTATGGGGCATCCAGTTCTACATGTCTAAAAGGTAATTGGAAATATGGAATTCTACCTTTAAAAAGACTAGGGTTAGAGGCATAAATCAGCTGATGAGATCACCAGGTGAGAAACTATACTATAGAAAAAGGGGGCACAGGGCAAAGCAAAGGGAATGCTCACAGATAATGGTCATGATAATCTAGGGCATATTTTTCTATGTGGTGTTAACCACTGAGTTCTCTCAACTTACAGTAATGTAGTTCCTTGTACTCTCAATCAAAGCTTCTAAAACTGTGGGTTGCAACCCCATATGAGCTGCAATATTATGATTTGTATACCTATTTTATATATCTATATAATTGGGCTCATGTAACAATTTCTTGGACGAAAAGGAATCTTGAATGGAAAAAGTTTAAGAAGCCCTGATCTAAATAACTGTGCTACTGTAGTTGTTGGGCTGAATATTTTTTGTGTCACTACCATGAACAAGACTCTGGGCTAGACAGTATGGGGTGAGGAGGAACAGGGGGCTGATTTGCCTTCCCAAAGTGCCATGACTGTTCCCTGCCACTGTCACTGTTCCCTGCAGAGGACATGGGAACAGAAAGAGTGTAAAGTTTGGAAGTCTTAGTCTTCTCTGGGGGTGAATAATACATTCATATCAGAAACAATAGAGCTTCCATCTCTATCTTCCTGGATCTGTATATGGGAGTCTTCTCCCAGATATGGACTAAGCCCAGAGAGGTGGGGTGGGTTAGGAAGAGGGAATATTTGAGGAGGTACATAAGTCTCTAGAAGCAGGGATGGAAGAGAGGAGAGAGGAAGATTAAGGAGGTACAGGAAGAGAAAGGAAAATGGACACGCAGGAAAAGAGAAAGGAGAGGAAAGAACTATAGAGGAAAAAAAAAGGAGAGAGACAGGAAAAAGGAAAAAGAGAGAAGTGACAGTGAAGTAGAAACAGGAGGGGGGAAAAGCAGACAAAGAAAAGAGGCCAGGAAAAGGAAGAAAATCATTCTAGCCCAAGCCCCTCTCTGAAGTCCACTCACAGAGACCTTTAAGCTAGTGATGTAGTAGAAACAGAGCTAGATTTGGAATTAGGTGACATGGAATTAAATCCTAACACTGGTGTATGATCTTAGGCAAGGCAATCCAATTTTTAAAGCTTCAGTTTCCTTACCTTCAGCTACCTCACAGGAAGGTTATAAATACAACAGGATTACAATTACAGGATTATAAAAATCCAAGTTGTTGTTATCAGCTCAAAGTCTAGGTTAATGCATTTCCTCTGAAGGGATCTAGGCTACATTCTCTCTTTGACTGGACTGTGTCTGTCTCAAAGGCTAGTAAAGGAAATGAGAGTGAAGGAAATGAAGTTGATACAGAGCAATCCTTCCCCCTGTCTACTCTCATTTCTCTTTTATCAGCCTTGACCTCTTCTCTTGCTGTGTTGAGTCCCTGATCAATTAATTTATTTTGAGGTGAGAGTAACTAAAATATCTTTATTCTTTAAAAGCCTATAGAGAAGAGTGAAAGAAATCACTAATGGTCGAATTTCAAGCATTGTGAAAAGCAGCATAAGAGAAATTTTGGACAGAGTGACCTTTTCCAATACTTTCAATGTCATGCCGTTCAGGCTGCCCCTTCTTCTACCTCTTTTAGATCTCCCCCTCTGTTGCCCATGGCTACCCCACCCCACCATCTTGACTCTTTTTGATCTGTTGTCAAGTCTTGTCTCTCCTTTCACATCTCTTATTAAGTCCCCTTCTCTTCCTTCACACAGCCACAACACTAGATAGATTCTCATACCCTCTCACTCAGACTCTTGCTCTAAGTCTAATGGGTCTCCTTGCCTTGCTCCAGTCCATCTTGTGCTCAGCTGCTAAGATGTTGGCTTGTTTATTTTTTTTCCCTGAGTGCACATCTCGTCACGTCAAACTTCAATGGCTCTCTGTGACCTTCAGAATCAAATATAAACTACACTTTTTAGCATTTAAAGCTCTTTATAACTTGGCCGCTTCCTAACTTTCCAGTTTTTCAGTTGACTCATTTCCAAAAACTCTATGACCCAAGTACACTGGCTTATTTCCATTGATAAACACAGCACTCCATCTCCTTTGCACTGTCCCCCAGGTTCTAGTGCTCTGCCAGCTACAGCCCTGGGAGAAACCCCAAAATGGGAGGGGACTAGTGAGAGATATCCCCCCCCTAAGCCACACCTGACCCTAATGACTTTATAGTATTTGTTCAGGAGGTGAAGTTCCCATGATAAGAAATAGGGGAGGGTCTGTACCTGAGATAAAAAGGACTTGGCTTTTCAGTAAGGTCCCACTATACCAGGATCTGCCAGGTGAGGGGGTATGGGAAGCCTGGTCCTAAATTAGGAGGATGAGTAATCTCTGTAGATGTGTTAGAGAGTTAGAAGGCAGACTCGAAGGGCTCTGAGTCAGGGTGTGGGGATGGAGTCTGGGGTAGATGGTTAGGAAGTCTGTGACTGAGTTAGGAAGGCAGGAGGATTGAATCTGATGTCCACACCTTCCTTCTTGGCTCCTAGGATGTTGGCCTTGGTTCTCCTCGCCTTGTTCTGCGTCTCAGCTGAATCTGGTAAGGATGCCTAATATCAGAGACAGCACCTGGTACTTGAGAGGTGTATGGAATAGACATTCAAGCTTGGGTCTGGAGAGGATGCAGATCTGTGGAAGAACTCCTGGGGGGGTGACAGAGTCTTGGTGCAATTGCCACTTTCTTTATCCCCTTTATCAATTGTTTTGTCTCCAGTTCAGCCACGGTCATCCTCCTACAATGGGGAGTATGGAGGAGGTGGAGGAGAGCGCTTCTCCCACTCAGGCAATCAGCTAGATGGCCCCATCACTGCCATCCGAATCCGGGTCAACAGATACTACATTGTTGGGTGAGGATCTGGAGTGAGGCTGGCCCTCACTACTCATCACTCTCTTGTTCTTAGATTTCTTCAGTTAATCTTCCACCCCTCTCATTTACCTATCCTATTTTGTTTTGTTTTGTTTTGTTTTGAATAAAGCATCTCCTTCCAAGGACATTTTCCAATCATGAGTCCCACTCTACCAAGTCCTGGGGCATAGTCAGATTCCTTGCTTTAGGATGCTTCGTTTTGCTTGTTGCCAATATTTGGAGCATTTATGTGTAGATGTCTATCACTGGCTTCTACCACGTTTGTCTCCTGTGAATCTCTGGAAATCTCCATTACTGTACTTCTTACATTGGCACTATTTTCTGCACTAGCTAATTCTATAAAGACCTGTAGGCAGTTTTGTTTTTTGTTTTTTTCCTACTTCCTTTTCAGCTTTAATCCCTTTTGATTATATTTGAAAGCTTCCAGTCAAAAATCCTTGTTAGATCTTCTCTATCCCTGACCAAAATCACCATCTTTCATATATTTTAGGCTAGGGTTCGAAAAACTAAACCTATTGCCTAACATCTTCCTAAGCAGTCAGCCAAACAAAAATTAAATATTAATTAAGGTCCTACTGTGTGCCAGGTACTGTGCTAAATGCTGGACCAGATGTTTACTTCCCAGAATGGCCTTTCTCTTCTGAAACTATTGCTTTTGATTGACAACATTGCGAGCCTTCAGTTTCTTTTCCCAAACTTCATTGATCCTGGCAGTACTTTAAGATTCCTTCTGGTTGTATCAATGGTACCCACATGCATCATAAGAAGTAGATAGTGGTCAGTGGGTTTGAAAAGTTTTTGGAGTTTCTCGTAGCCTCCTGGATTCATACGTTGGCTTGTTCTCCTTATTTTTAGTGCCAAGTTAACAAAGAACTGCCTCAAAAATTCATTAGCAGGGAATCAGCAACCAAGATTATTCATTTCTTTCTCCTCCAACCCTGACCTGATGATTTCTCTCCTAATAATATCAGTGGACCCCTCAAAGGAGGAATCCTTGGAAGACAAGCAGGTGCTTCCTCCTCAGACAGCATAGTGCCCTCCCCATCAGGAGACCCCCTCTTCTCAATGACTTTGCTCCCAGTTGTTCAAAGGTTCTTTTCCCTTTATCTTCTGCCACCTTCTTCTGCTTTCCTGCTTTCAGATACAGGTCAAGATCCCTCTCCTCAGATCCTTTTTCCTTCTTCACTTTCATATTGATTCCCTTCTTTTATTCTGCAAGGAATATTTCATTCTCCATGATGAACTGAAGAAAGAAGAAAAATTTTTCGAGCCCCTTTATCTTCTTTTCTTGGATGGGGTTTCTATAGGTTTGTCAGAGAAGGAAATGGTAAATCACTCCATTATCTTTGAAAACAAAACCCCAAATGGAGTGATGAACAGTCGAACATGACTGAAATGACTAAACAAACAAAATATAGATTTAAAGAGGCAGCTAGTTGATGTAATAGAGTGGATCTGAGTCAGAAAAACCTGAATTCAAATTCTGCCTAAGACACTTAACTGTGTGATCCTTGGCTAACATTTCTTTGCCTCAGTTTCCTTATCTGTAAAACAAGCATAATAGCACTTTCACCTATATTGTGAAGATTAAATGCTATAACATTATTTGAAGGACTTGATAAACTTTAATATATAAATGCTCTTGCTAGTAAGACATATTGATGTCAAGATTTGGGGTTCAGAACAGAGAAGAGAGAAGAAAGTTAAAGGCCTATCAGGGAAGTCAATATATAAGATTGATATATAAAGTGTAATATAAATATTGGTTGTTGTCAAGTCATAGGACTATAGATTTAGAGTTTGCCAGCTTATTTGACACTTCTAGATAAGAAAACTGAGGACCAGAAAACAGCCTCTTTCAGTTGGAGGAAGGGAATACTTAGATATTATCAATCCCAACCTCTTCAACTGATAGATGGGAAAATTAAATCTCAGAGAGGTGATCTGCCCAAAGTCACACAGCTAGTGAGTCACAGAGCTGGGACTGGAACCCAGGGTTCCTAATTTAACCCAATGCTTTTTATCACTTCTTTGAGTTTAAACAATGTCATCAATCATTCATCCCCTGTGACTGATAGATGAAAAAACTAGGATCAGGAAATACTATGTGGCATAATAGCACCTATCTCCTGGGATTTCTGCAAAGATAAGATAATATTTGTAAAGCACTTTGCAAACCTTAAGGCACTATTTAGGTGCTTGCTCATTATTATTATGGGTATAATACTCTATCTAAATACATATCTCCCCTCTATCTGGTGCAGTATTTTACAGAGAGTGGGTGCTTGATAGGTGTCTGCCATGTTTATAATATATAATATTCAGTTTCCCAGGCCAGTACATTATTCTGCCTTTCTTGCTGGTAGGATGCTAAATCCCTACCTCCTTTTTTCTTTTCTTCTTCCCCCAGCCTCCAGGTCCGATATGGCAAGGAATGGAGCAACTATGTTGGAGGTTCCCAGGGTGACCTGGAGGAGATTTTCCTGTACCCTGGAGAGTCAATCATCCAAGTGTCTGGCAAGTATAAGTACTACGTTCGGCAGCTGATCTTTGTGACAGACAAGGGTCGCTACATGCCTTTTGGCAAGGACACCGGCACCAGCTTCAATGCTGCCCCACTGTTCCCCAACACCGTTCTCCGGTTCTTCAGTGGCCGCTCTGGGTCCCTCATCAATGCTATTGGCCTACACTGGGATGTTTATCCCAGTGAATGCAGCAGCTGCTAACCATCCAGACACAGCAGATCCAGGACTGCCTCTCCTGGACAAAGAAGTCCTTGTCACCTGAAAGTCTCCCCTCCCTCCCCCTCTCCCCCCCCCCATCTACTAAAGGGGTCAAATAAAGGGATATTGCTAAAGCCAGTGTGTGGAAGTGTGCTTCTGTTGTATGTCTCTAACCCACGTCTCAAAGTTCAATAATTCTTTCAGATATCAGGCCAAAGGACACTTGGGAGTATCTCAAACAGTCTTAACCTCACTGAGCCTGTTTTCTTTTCAATAAAATGAAGATAACAATATTTCTCTTACTTTTACAGGCTTGTGGTTGGGCTCAGGGGAGATAATACAGAGGATATTTTCTTAAGAGCAGATAAGGACCAATAAGGACTACCTTTTCCCCAAGAATGAAGGGATAGAAGTGTTTACCAGACCTGTAATCTTAGATTTGGTGTTGAGGAAGTACCTTCCTTCAGCTCCTCTCCAAGAATCCTGCTCCCCCATTCTTTACTACTCTCCTCCTCATCCTAAAGCATGTTTGTTTGTTTTTTCCCTTGCTTGCTCAACCTAGCGATGGACAATCAGATAACAGGGATTCAAATCCCACTTCTAACGTTGACTGTGTGACCATGAGCAAGTCACCTAGAGATTCATTTTCCTCTTCTAAAGAATGAAAATAATCCTGCCCATTCTAGTATCACAGAAGATTGGGATGGTGCTTGAATGAGTTAGAGTATATAAAGATCTTTGTAAACCATATAATGCCATATAAATTATCAACTATTATTAGGATTTCTCAGTCCACACTTGCTGCCACTTACAACCATCAAGAGATTATGTGACTTCCCTGATTATCCTCTCTTCTCTGTTCTGAATCCTGGATGTTGTGAAGCCCAAATCTTGACATCAATGTGTTTTTACTAGAAAGAGCATTGAACTGTAGTACCAGTTACAATTTTAGACAAGGTACTTCCCCACACTGAGTCTCAGTTTCCTCATAGGTAAAATAGGGAGATTAGATTAGATTATCTCAATGGTTCTTTATAAATCTAAGATTATATGTGCCTATGATTATCCTTCCCAGAACTGGGGCCCTAAGATCACGTTCATTCTAGAATTCAGTCATCCTGATCTCAGAAGAGAAGGATGACTGAGGGTACCCTGACCCATGAAGAGAAGGATGATTTAGGATGATTTTGTAACCCATGGCTCAGGGATCTCCAAATTCCAAATTTCCAAAGACAATCTAATCTTAGGATCTGGGCCTTAACAGCAATTTTCTCTTTTGGTTCATTTGCTCCTACCTAGATTTTCTCTGAGTTACCATATGTAGTTTAAATATAGAATATGTCTACAGATGCACGTAACCAAATTCCTAATTATTATACAAACATTCAAAGTAATAAATGCATATTTAGTACAGGATAGTATTTATTTTATCACATAGAAAATATAAAAGTCACTCCAGCTTCTGGAATAAGTCACTATTTCACAAAAATTTCTGAGAAAACTGGAAAATAATATGCAGAAAATCAGCATAGATCTACATCTCACACCTCATACCAAAATAAGGTCAAAATGGAAACATGATTTGGGCATAAAGGATGGTACTATAAACAAATTAGCAGAACAAGGGATAATTTACATATCAGATCTTTGGAGAAGGGAAGAATTTATGATCAAAGAAGAACTAGAGAACATTATGAAAGACAAAATGGACAATTTTAATTACATAAAATTAAAAGGTTTTCCAAAGAGAGGACTGTAGGAATTGAATGTGAACCACAACCTAACATTCTCACTCTTTTTGTTGTTGTTCGCTTGCATTTTGTTTTCTTACTCATTTACATTCTCTTTTTGATCTGATTTCTCTTGCACAGCAAGAGAATTGTATAAATATGTTTATATATATTGGATTTAACATATATTTTAACATATTTAATATATATTGAATTTCTTGCCATCTAGGGGAGGGGGTGAGGAGAAGGAGGAGAACATCTGAAACATAAGGCTATGCAAGGGTCAATGTTGTCAAATTATCCGTGCATATGTTTTAAAAATAAAAAGCTTTATAAAAAATTTTAAAAAGAAAAGAAAAAGTTTTTGCACAAACAAAACCAATAAGATTAAAAGGGAAGTACAAATCTGGGGGCAAAATTGTATGATCAGTATTTCTGATAAAAGTCTAATTTCTCTCTTTTTTTATTAAAGCTTTTTATTTGCAAAACATATGCATGAGTAATTTTTCGACATTGACCCTTGCAAAACTTTCTGTTCCTAATTTTTCCCTTCTTCCCCCCACCACCTCCCCTAGATGGCAGGTAGTCCAATACATGTTAAATATGTTACAATACATGTTAAGTCCAATATATGTATACATATTTATACAGTTATCTTGCTGCACAAGAAAAATCAGATCTAGAAAGAAAAAAAAAACCTGAGAAGGAAAACAAAATGCAAGCAAACATCAACAGAAAGCATGAAAATGTTATGTTGTGCTCCATACTCAGATCCCACAACCCTCTCCCTGGGTGTATATGGCTTTCTTCATCACTGAACAATTGGAACTGGTTTAAAACATCTCATTGTTGAAGAGAAACACATCCTTCAGAATTGATCATTATATAGTCTTGTTGTTGCCATGTATAATGATCTCCTGGTTCTGCTCATTTCACTCAGCATCAGTCCATGCAAGTCTCTCCAGGCCTCTCTGAAATCATCCTGCTGATCATTTCTTACAGAACAATAACATTCCATAACATTCATATACCATAATTTATTCAGTCATTCTCCAATTCATGAGCATCCATTCAGTTACCAGTTTCTAGCCACTACAAAAAGGGCTGCCACAAACATTCTTGCACATGTGGGGCCCTTTCCTTCCTTTAAGATCTCTTTGGGATATAGGCCCAGTAGAAACACTGCTGGGTCAAAGGGTATCCACAGTTGGATAACTTTTTGAGCATAGCTCCAAATTGCTCTCCAGAATGGTTGGATCCGTTCACAGTCCCACCAACAATGTATCAGTGTCCCAGTTTTCCCACATCCCCTCCAACATTCATCATTATCTTTTCCTGTCATTTTAGCCAATCTGACAGATGTGTAGTGGTATCTCAGAGTTGTCTTAATTTGCATTTCTCTGATCAATAGTGATTTGGAGCACCTTTTCATGTTACTACAAATAGTTTCAATTTCTTCATCTGAAAATTCTGTTCATATCCTTTGACCATTTATCAGTTGGAGAATGGCTTGAATTCTTATAAATTTGAGTCAATTTTTTATATATTTTAGAAATGAGGCCTTTATCAAAACTAAAGGTCTCATTTCTAAAATATATAAAGAACTGTGCCAAATTTATAAGAACACAAATCATTCCCCAATTGATAAATGGTCAAAGAATAAGAACAGACAATTTTCAGATGACAAAATTAAAGCCATTTATATGTATATAACAATATAAAAGTCTCATAGGAGTCCATAAGTAAACATAGAAAATGCAAAAAGTATTCATAGTAGCCTATAAGTTCTTTCAGAGTAAAAAAAAACAAAAAACAATAACAACAACAACAACAACAACAACAACACTTGCTACCATCAGGCAATTCAAAGAATCCCAGAATGCTAAGCATTTCCTTTCGTACATAGAGTGCCACCATATGATTTGGACTCTTCCTGGAAGGCATACACATTTTGGGACTTCTATGTAGACAAATCCTCTTTTCATCAAACCTAAGCCCCAAAATTCACTATTTATATGGGGAGTAGCTCTTCTGTAGTAGAGGCTCTCTGTATAATACAGATCATGTGAATATTCCTGTTCTTTCTCCAAAAGGATCCCTCTCTGGAAAATCTCCTTTTTTCTTTCTAGAAGGTCTGATTTTTCAATACTTGAATCTGGTAATACTCTGAAGGTAACTTCCAAGACTATTGATATTCAAGAAATAAACCTGTCAAATAGAAAGCTAGAGGATCACACTGCCTAACAAATTGGGGTTCAGAAACATTGTCCTTGCCCTTCCTTCTTGGTATATATAGGCAAGCTTATAATTATTTCTCCAAGAATTCTTGACACAGTATTTTAACATAATTAACATGTAGTGGATATCCTGCCATCTAGGGGAAGGGTGGGGAGTAGGGGGCAAAATTTGTAACAGAAAGCTTTGTAAGGGTTAATGTTGAAGAATTACCCATACGTATGTTTTGCAAATTAAAAAAAAAAAAAAGAATTCTTGATACTCCACTATGTCCCCAGATGCTTCCATATCTTGGCCTGGGAAAGTCTGCTATCAGAAATTCTTCCCTCTGACTAAATGAGCAACAAAGCTGTGAGTGAGCACCAGGACTTTTGCACTGTTTCTCACCTTTGAGGAGGCTGCAGTCCTGGAATCTTTTATAGAGGGAGTGAGAGAGAACAGAATTTGTGAATCAACACTATCAGAATTGAGACTGTCACAGAGGTCAGGGTAAAGTGTTCTGCATTGAGTATGTTCTGGAGTAGAAAGACATCTGAATTGAATGAGGAAAAAGTGAAAGCACTATATGTACATTGTGGTGTTTACTTCCTCTCTTTCTTCCAATGACCTTTCCATTGCAGGCTTCCAGAGTGAGAGGGGAGAAGGCAAATGTATAGAGATCACAATTAGCACGAGTCAGCAGGTCCAGAAGATAAAGTGATTAGAGTCCAGCACATCTGAAAAAGCAGGATCAAAGACAAGAGCTGAGAGTCATAAGGAGAGAAAAGATCCAGAGTAGCAGAAACTATCATCCATTATGTATCCTATTTGGAGTGGTAAGATAGGAAACTGATTTCATCCACTGTCTTCACTGCCTCTAATTATGATCCCTGAGATAGGAATCAAATTTTTATTCCTTTCTCATGAGCCACAGGCTAAGGTGATCAGGATTCATCTCTGAGCTACATCTGGAAGGACATTTGGGAGACATTTTGTAAACTTTCAGGAAAAGAATGATACCATCCAGGAGTATGTTATCTAGCTCTTTTTCAGTTTATTATATAAGAATAATAAACTATAAGATCATAACATATCTCTAAATCTATGGATATAGTCTGCAGTGAAATGGGAAGTGGGAATCTAGATGGCCTGGAGTCAGGAAGAACTGAGTTCAAATCTGGCCTCTGATACTTAGTTGTATGACTGTGGACAAGTCACTTCAGTTTTCTCATCTGTAAAATGAGTTGGAGAAGAAAATGGTAAACCGCTTCAGTATCTTTGCCAAGGAAAATCCTAAATGGGGATGTGACTGAACAACAAAAAAGCATTTCATTCCCTAGATTATTAGTAGACCAGCCAATGAGGAGTTAACCCAAACCGTTGAACAAAAAAAAAAAAAAAAAGGTCCCTGCTGTAGTATGTTCTTGAGGTGGGGAGAAGGGTGGCAAGGATTGAGCAGCCCTGTTGTTTGAAGGCTGTCATCCATCTAGTGGCCAGTGCAGTTATTGCAGCCTCTTAAGCTGGCTACCCAGCCCAAGGGAGAATGTGAGAAGGCTGGTTGAGTGGCTCAGGTCGGATGCCACCTGTAGATAATTTAACCTTTACATTCTCTTGCTAGATAATTAGCACACTGAGACACTTCCTTTCTGTAGCCTTATGGAGAGCAGCATCAAATCACACAACTCAGAGAATCTTATGGGTTGTTGGAAGGATCAGATGGAGCAATATATATGTAAAATGTTTTGTGAGCCTTAAAGCACATATAAAGACAGCTATTTTTAAATTGAGCAATTTCACCAGTCATGTCCTTGTTCCCCAACTTCCAGAAAAATCTGGGCTTAAAGTGGCAACACTACTGCATCTTACCTCCTGGATGATCTTGGGCAACTTAGCCTTTTACTTTCTAATTATGTAAAATGAGAATGTTGAATTATCAGAAGTTCTCAAAGTGTGTTCAGAAAATCTCTGATGGCTCCTTGAAACACTTTCACAGGGTTCTTGAGGTCAAAATTAGGTTCATAATAATAAGATTTTTTTTCATTTCTAATATGGTAAATATCAATAGAAATAACCATATAAACAAAAGCTCTCTGAGGTCCTCAATAATTTTAAGGTAATATTTTATTTACCCTAATTACAGTATAAAGACAATTTAAACTTTTTTTAATTTTTAAGTTCCAAATTTTCTCCCTCACTATCTTTCTTCCCCCTCATTGAATAGGCAAGCAATTTGGTATAGGTTTGAAATTTAAATAATAGCATGGATGTTACAGTAATGTCACAAATATCATACACTATGAGCTGTTTATATGTTTAGATGCTGTTTATACAGGATGTTTTAATATCAGGAAAACTATCATGATAACTGAACATATCAATAACAAAACCACCAGAAATCATAAAATTATCTCAAGAGAGGAAGAAAAAGCTTTTTGACAAAGTACAACACCTTTTCTTATTAAAAACACTAGAGAGCATAGGAATGGAGCTTTTCTTCACTAACAGCAATTATTATGAGGACAACATAGAAGCCTTTCAAATAACATCAAGGATGCACATTATCAACACAATTGTTCAATATTATACTAGAAATGCGCTATTTAATAATAAGGGGGAAAAAAGAAATTGAAGGAACTAAAATAGGCAATGAAAAAACAAAACTATCTTTCTTTGCAGATGATGTGCTGATATATGTAGAGAATCCCAAAGAAGCAACTAAAAAACTAGTTGAAATGATTAATAACTTTAGCAAAGTTGCAGGATCTAAAATAAACCCACATCAACAGTCTTTCTATATATGACCAACAAAGTCCAGCAGCAACAGATAGAAAGAGAAATTCTATTCAAAATAACTGCAAACGATATAAAACACTTTGGGAGTTTATATGTTAAGAGAAACCCAGGAACTATATGAACACAATTACAAAACACTTTTCACACAGATAAAGTTAGATCTAAATAATTTTTTAAAACATGAGAGAGAGGACTAATCAAGGCTAGATAGAAAAGATTAACAAATTCATAACAGCACACTTAACATGCAATATGGTAAGCATGATTTTATAATGTAAAACTAAAGAATGTTTCAAAATCCTATGAATTCTCCCTAACTGACAATTGGACAAAGAATATATGAATAGGCAGTTTCTAAGGAAGAAATTCAAACTATCAATAGTCAAGAGGAAAAACATTCCAAATTACTAATAAAGAAATGTAAATTAAAGCAATTGTGAGTTTCTATCACACTCCTACAGATAGTCCTGGATAAAATGGAAGATGGCCTTTTTAAGCTAAGATCTTTAACAGGTCTCAGTTTAATTGAGGCTGTACCCATTCAGTGATCATAGCTAGATAGCAATTGAGGCAAAGAATCTCCTCTTTCACCTAGTCCAAAAAAAAAATCTAAATAGATGAATGAATGAATGAATCTGGGGTGGGAAGACTCTCAAGTTTTCTGGCCAAAGCAGAAATAATTACTATTTACATTCAATCTGAGTCAATCAGAATCTAAACAATGACCAAATGGGGCTTGGCCTAGGATCTTTTTGTGGCCAATTAGAATCAGATTGGTTTTGATTTAAAGCCTCTTCCTTCAGAAAGAAATCTAGCCAGTAAACTTCAAGATATCTTGGGAGGATTCAGAGGTGCAAAAAATAAATAAATAAATGCTTTTAAAAGCATCTGTAAGTCAGGGGATGATACACTATGTGAAAAGAAGGAAGGAAGGAAGGAAGGAAGGAAGGAAGGAAGGAAGGAAGGAAGGAAGGAAGGAAGGAAGGAAGGAAGGAAAGAAGGAAGGAAGGAAGGAAGGAAGGAAGGAAGGAAGG
>JAJPUD010000279.1:658939-735158 GCA_023553655.1 Myrmecobius fasciatus
GGAAGGAAAAAAGATGGGGGAGAGAAGAAGGAAGAGAGGGAGGAAAGAAGGAAGGAAGGGAGGAAGGAAAGAAGGAAGAAAGGCAGTAAGGGAGGAAGGAGCAAAGGGAGGAAGGAAGGAAGGAACAAAGTAGGGAAGGAAAGAGAGGGAGGGAGGGAAAAGGAGGAAATAAGGGAAGGAAGGAAGAAGGAAGGAAGGAAGGAACAAAGGAGGGAAGAAAGGAAGAAAAGAGGGAGGAAAGGAGAGAAGGAATAAGGGAGGGAGGAAGAGAAGGAATAAGAGAGGAAGGGAGGAAGGAAGAGAGGGAGAAAGGGAGGGAGAGAAGAAGGAAGGAAGTTTTCCAACTAACCAATTCCAGGCCAGTTTCACTTACAGAGGTCATGGCATCACCTCCTTGATGTCATGATCATCTTTGAGAACAAAAGACAAATAATCTCTGAACATTGAGTAATTAATTGAGTAATGTAAAAGAAAGAGGAAAAAAATTAGAAAAATAAAGAAAAAGTATGCTTCAATCTGCATTCAGACTACCAATTCCTTCTCTGGAAATGGATGGCATGTTTTATCTTTTTTTCTGTCTTTTAATGTTCATTTTTTTAATTAAAGCTTTTTATTTGCAAAACATATGCATGGGTAATTCTTCAACACTGACCCTTGCAAAGCTTTCTGTTACAAATTTTTCCCTCCTTTTCCCCACCCCTTCCCCTAGATGGCAGGAAGTCTAATACATGTTAATTATGTTAAAATATGTGACAAATCAAATATATCTATACATATTTATACAGCCATCTTGCTGTACAAGAAAAATCATATTTACAGGAAAAAAAACCTAAGAAGGAAAACAAAATGCAAGCAAACATCAATAGAGAGTGTGAAAATGCTATGTTGTGGTCCACACTTAGTTCCCACAATCATCTCTCTAGGTAGAGATGGCTTTCTTCATCACTGAACAACTGAAACATCTCCATTGTTGAAGAGAACCATGCCCATCAGAATTGACCATATAGTCTTGTTGCTGTGTATAGTGATCTCCTGATTCTGCTCATTTCACTTAGCATCAGTTCATGTAAGTCTCTCCAGGCCTCTCTGAAATCATCCTGCTGGTCATTTCTTACAGAACAATAATATTCCATAACATTCATATACCATAGTTTATTCAGCCATTCTCCAATTGATGGGCATCCATTCAGTTTCCAGTTTCTAGCCACTATAAAAAGAGCTGCCACAAACATTTTTGCACATGTGGATCCTTTTCCCTCCTTTAAGATATCTTTGGGATATAGGCCCAGTAAAAACGCTGCTGGGTCAAAGGGTGTGCACAATTTGATGACTCTTTGAGCATAGTTCCAAATTGCTCTCCAGAATGGTTGGATCCGTTCACAGTTCCACCAACAATGTATCAGTGTCCCAACTTTCCCACATCCCCTCCAACATTCATCATTATCCTTTCTGTCATCTTAGCCAATGTGACGGGTGTGTAGTGGTATTTCAGAGTTGTCTTAATTTACATTTCTCTGATCAATAGTGGATAGCATGTTTTATCATAAGTCCTTCAGAACTGTCTTGAATCATTGCACTGCTGAGAAGAGCTAAGTCATACCTAGGTGATCATCTTACAATAGATTACAATCTTACTTTGTACATAGTAAATTTCATTTTGTATCAGCTCATGTAAGCCTTTCTATCCTACTTACCATTTCTTATAGCACAATAGGATTCTATTACAATCATATACCACAACTTGTTTAGCCAATTAACAACTGATGGGCATCCCCTCAATTTACATTTCCTTGCCAAGTTCTCAGTTTTTAAGAGTGTAAAGGGAACCTGAGTTAAAAAAAAAAAGTTTGATAAACAACTGGACTGTTAATTTTTTAAACTTTTCTAGCTTTAAATCCTATGAATCCTGTCTACCATTTAATTGAGTCAATAAGCATTTACTAATTATATGATCAGGGGCAAAGCATTCTCTCAGTCTTTGTTTCCTCCTCTGTAAAATTATTTAAATCATATTCATACAATTTACCTCATAGGGTTTTGAGAAAATCATTTTTTAAATTTAAAATTACTATATAAATTGTTTATTAAATTTCTAATAATGAAGGAAGCATGATGCAATGGAAAAAACACTAATCTGGGACTGAAAATAAGTAAGGTACAGTTGTGGCTCTGCTCCTAGCTTGCTTTGTAACTTTGGCACTCACCCTGAAGAGAGAAAACCTTCAGTTTTATGCTTGATTCAACCAAACAGTTCAATGTATGTGCCACAATAAGGAGAATGAACTTCCTGATAGCTAAGACAATGCTACTGGTGGTGACACTAAATCCTGTGGAGTGATGGCTCTTGACAAATCTGAGTTTAGAAATATCAATCCACTTCTATATGAGCAGGAATGATGACAGATAGCAAGATGCTCTCATCCATTGCTAATCCAAGTATCTAATAACTCAACTTCCTTGATATTAGTATGAGGTATTGTGGAAATGTAGTCATGCTCTCCTTAATTTATGACTTTGGATGTGCCGTATCCCAGGCTGTAGTTTAGAATAAGGTTGTTCTGTCCTGGTATTCTAGAGCCAGAGGGTAAAATAGAAATTGAAAGAATCCACAGATCACCTCCTGAAAGAGATCCCAAAATGAAAACTCCCAGTAATATTATAGCCAAATTCTGGAACCCCTAGGTCAAGGAGAATATATTGCAAGCCTCCAGAAAGAAATAATTCGAGTATAGTAGAGACACAGACAGGATTAACACAAGATTTAGCAGCTTCTACTTTAAAGAACCAAGGGACTTGAAATATGATCTTCTGGTGCCCAGTGGAGTGGGATTACAACCAAATCAACTACCCAGCAAAACTGAGTATAATCCTTCAGAGGAAAAGGTGTTCATTCAATGAAATAGAGGATTTTTAAACATTTGTGATGAAAAGACCAGAGCTGAATGAAAAATTTTATTTTCAAATACAGGACTCAGAAGAAATACAGGGCTAAGGAGGTAATCAGGAAAGTGATATCATAAGGGACTTACAAGGTTTATCTGTTTACACTCCTGCATGGGAAAATGATACTTGTAACTCATTAGAACTCATTTTTATGGTGGTTAGGAGGATATATATATATATACATATATATATATATATATATATATAGACAGAAAGCACAGGTGTGAGTTGAATATAAAGGGATAATATCTTTAAAAAAAAAAAGGATGAAATTAAGTGGTGAGAGAAGAATATGCATAGAGAAAAGGAAAGAGAAAAGTGGAATGATGCAAATTACCTGGCATTAAAAAGAGGCAAGAAAAAGCTTTTACTGTGGAGGGGAAGAGGGACAGGAGAGAGGGAGTGAGTGAACCTTACTCTCATCAGAATTGGTTTAAATAGGAAATAACATATATACTCAATAGGGGTATAGAAATATACTTTATCCTACAGGAAAATAGGAGAGGAATGGGATATGGGAAAGGGGGGAAGGTAATAAAAAAGAGGATATACTGGAGGAGGGAGTGGTTAGTTCCAAAACACTTTTGAAGAGGGATAGGATGAAAGGAGAGAGAGAATAAATGGGGAGAAACACAGCTAGAAATAGTAATTGCAAAAAGAATTTTGAAGCAAGTTTCTCTGATAAGCTTTCATTTCTTAAACACAGAGGGAGCTGAGCAAAATTTATAAAAAATAAATAAATAAATAAAGAGCCATGCTACAATTAATAAATAATCAAAAAGAATAATCTGTGGCCAAATGGTTATAATTCATGCATATCCTTTGGCCTTATAATACCACTATTTGGCATGAATACCAAAAGAGATTTTTGAGGGGAAAAAAGGGAAAATGACCTCTCTATATAAAAAATATTCATAGTTACTCTCTTCTCGGGGCAAAAAAAAATGGAAATTGAGGGGCTGCCCATCAATTGGGGAATGGCTCAATAAGTTGTGATGTGTGTTTATGATGGAATGTTATTTTCTATGGGAAATGATGAGGAGGATGCTCACAGGAAAAAAATCTGGAAAGTCCTCGATGAACTCAAGCAAAGTGAAATATACTATATACAAAGTAATAACTGGGATAATTAATTGTGAATGACTTTGACAATCTCAGTAATACAATCATCCATGACTATTCTGAAGAACTTATGTTGAAAAATCCTATC
The DNA here is from genome assembly GCA_023553655.1 of Myrmecobius fasciatus. Lineage (NCBI taxonomy): Eukaryota > Metazoa > Chordata > Mammalia > Dasyuromorphia > Myrmecobiidae > Myrmecobius > Myrmecobius fasciatus. The sequence goes on from JAJPUD010000279.1 coordinate 663,093, forward strand.
CATTCCCAAAGAAGGGATTGAATGTGTCTGAATACAGATTGAAGTATTCTCTCTTTCTCTCATCTCACTTTTTTTTAAACTTAATTTTTCTTGAAGGTTTTTATTTTCACTAGGGTGGGAGATCTATGTTTTTTTTTTCACAACTTGACTTTTATGGAAATGTTTTGCATAACTTCATAAGTGGTTTCTTCATTTGGGTGAGGATAAGGGAGAGAACCTAGAACTCAATTTTTTCCCCTGAGGCAATTGGGGTTAAGTGACTTACCCAGGATCACACAGCTAGGAAGTGTTAAGTGTCTGAGACCAAATTTGAACTCAGGTCCTCCTGACTTCAGGGCTAGTGCTCTATCCACTGTGCCACCTGGCTGCCCCCAGAACTCAAAAACTTTAAAAACAAATGTAAAAAAAATTATTTTGAATGTAACTGGGGCAAAAATATTAAATAAATAAATAGATTAGGTTGTCTCAAAGAGGTGGAGCCAAGAAGATGGAGTAAAAGCAGGGTCTTGTCTGAACTCTCCCTAAACTCCTCCAAATACCTTTAAATAATGACTCTAGGGTAGCAAGGTAGCACAGTGTCAGAAGTCAGGAGGACCTGAGTTCAAATCTGGTCTCAGACACTTAATACTTTCTAGCAGTGTGACCCTGGACAAGTCACTTAATCCCAATTGTCTCAGTAAAAAAAAAAAAAAAAAAGACTTTAAACAAATTCTAGAGTGTCAGAACCCACAAAAGAGACAGAGTGAAACAATTTTCCAGTCCAACTTAGGTCAGTAGGAAAGGTATGTTGTACCAGAGTGACAGTAGAGTTCAAAAACCAGGAGCAGGTCTTGGGAACCACTGAATCAGCAGTGGCAGTGGCTGCTTCTGGAGCTCTCAACCCACAGATAATAAGAGAGGGTCAAATAACTGATCAAAAGGATATTACAGGAATCCCTTTGTTAGCACTGAGACAGGACTCTGTAACTTCACCCATATTCAGAACTGGGTTGCTGTCCTAGGTGATAATCCCAGGGCAAGAAGGAAACCAGAATTTGTAGCCACAATGGAGTGGGGACCCTTCAAGTTTCAGGAGAAAAAAGAGTACTTGTGGTCACTCGAAGAGCATAGGCCAGGAGAATAGTAAAAACCACTTTGGAAGAACTGAAAACTTAAGAGGTCCCTAGAGGTATCTCTGAAAATAATTGCACAAAATTCCTTAAGTTTGGGGCAGGCACCCTCCACCCAGTAAGTAGAATCCTACTTTAACAAAGAGTTAAAAGCCAAGAAATAGGTTGAGAAAATGAGCAAACAACAGAAAAAAAAATTCTTACCATTGAAAGTTACTATGGTGACAAGAGAGATCATAACACACAGAGAATAACAAAGTCAAAATTTCTGCATCTAAATCCTCAAAGAAAAATATGAATTGGTCTCAGGCCATGGAAGAACTCTAAAGGGATTTTCAAAATCAAGTAAGAGAGGTAGAAGAAAAAAATTGGAAAAGAAATAAAATGCAAAAAATGTTTGTGGCATATCTTTTTGTAGTGGCTAGAAACTGGAAACTGAATGGATGCCCATCAATTGGAGAATGGCTGAATAAATTATGATATATGAATGTTATAGAATATTATTGTTCTGTAAGAAACGATCAGCAGAAAGATTTCAGAGAGACCTGGAGAGACTTGCATGAACTGATGCTGAGTGAAATGAGCAGAACCAGGAGATCATCACACATGGCAACAACAAGACTATATGATGATCTGTTCTTCAACAATGAGATGATTCAGTTCCAATTGTTCAGTGATGAAAAGAGAGTCATCTACACTCAGAGAGAGGATGGTGGACCCACAATATACCATTTTCACTCTTTCTGTTGTTTGCTCGCATTTTGTTTTCTTTCTCAGTTTTTTTTTTCCTTCTTGAGCCAGCAAGATAACTATATCTATGTATACATATATTGGATTTAAAGTATATTGTAACATACTTAACATGTATTGGACTATCTGTCATCTAGGGAAGAAGGTGAGGGGGAAGCAGGGCAAAATTTTGAACAGAAGATTTTGCAAGGGTCAATGTTGAAAAATTACCCATACATATGTTTTATAAATAAAAAGCTTTAATTAAAAAAAATAGAACACAACAGAAAAAAAAGAAATGTGATGCAAGAAAGTTATGAAAAACAACTCAACAGCTTGGTAAAAGAAACACACACACACACACACACACACACACACTACTGAAGGAAATAATACCTTAAAAAACAGACGAGGCCAAATGGAAAATGAGGTAAATGGAAACTAATGATTTTATGAGAAATCAAGAAACAATTAAAAAAATACACAAAAGAATGAAAAATAGAAAATAGTGTGCAATATCTCATTGGGGAAGAAAAGTTGACATGGAAAATAGATTCAAGAGAGATAATTTTAAAATTATTGGACTACCTGAAAGCCATGATGAAAAAAAAAAAAAAAACCCTAGACATCATCTTTCAAGAAACTATCAAGGAAAACTGCCCTAATATTCTAGAACAAGAGGGTAAAATAGAAATTGAAAGAATCCTCTGGTCACCTCCTGAAAGAGATCTCAAAATGATAACTCCCAGAAATATTATTATAGCCAAATTCCAGATCTCTCAGGTCAAGGAAAAAATATTGCAGGTAGTCAGAAAGAAACAATTCAAATATGGAACCACAGCCACTATAACAACAATGTTTCTACATTAAAGGATTGGAGGCCTTAGAATATAAAATTCCAGAGGGCAAAGAAGCTAGGATTACAACCAAGAATCACTTACCCAGCAAAACTGATTATAATTCTTCAAGGGGAAAAAAATGGGTATTCAGTGAAATAGAGGACTTTAAAGCATTATTGATAAAAAGATCAGAGCTGAACAAAAACTTTGACTTTCAAATACAGGATTCAAGAGAAACATAAAAGGCAAACAGGAAAGAGAAATTATCTGGGACTTAAGAAGATTAATCTGTTAACACTGCTACAGGGGAAGATGATACTTGTAACTCATAAGAAGTTTGTCATTATTAGAATAGTTAGGAGTATATGTAGACAGAGAGCACAAATGTGAGTTGAATATGAAGGGATGATTTCTAAAAAAAAATAAAATTAAGGGGTAAGAGGAATATGTTGAGAGAAGGGGAAGGGGAGAAGTAGAATGCGGCAAATTATCTCATAAAAAAAGAGAGAAAGGGGGCAGCTAAATGGTGCAGTGGATAAAGCACCACCCCTGAAGTCAGGGAAATGAGTTCAAATCTGACTTCAGACACTTAACACTTCCTAACTGTGTGACCCTGGGCAAATCACTTAACCCCAACTGCCTCAGGGAAAAAAAAAAAAAAGATGCAAGAAAAGTTTTTACAATGCAAGGGAAAGGAGGGAGGTAAAAGAGATTCATCAACCCTTATTCTCATCAGAATTGGCTCAAAGAGAGAATAACATACACACTCAATTGGGTATCAAAATCTATCTTACTCTATAAGAAATAGGAGGGAAAAGGGATTAAAAAATGGAGATCAGAGGTAAAAGAGGGTGATAGAAGAGAAAGCAGGTTGGAGGATGAGTTATCAGAAGCAAAACTGTTAAGGATAGACAGGGTAAGAATACAGAGAGAATAGAACAAACAGGAATAAAATGAAGGGAAATACACTTAGCAATAGTAATTATGAAAAAAAATTGAATCAAGTTTCTGTGATAAAGACTTCATTTCTCAAATATATAGAGAACTGAGTCACATTTATAAAAATTAGAGTCATTCCCCAATTGATAAATAATATAAATATATGAAGTTTTCAGATGAAGTCATCAAAGCTATGTGAAATAATACTCTCACTATTGATTGGAGAAATGCAAATTAAATAAATTCTGAGGCATTATTATTTGATTGGCTCATAATAATATTGGCTGATACTAGATCTGTATACCAAAAGGAGATTAAAAACTATTTTTAAAAGGAAAAGATCTATATTACAAAAATATTTATAGCAACTCTTTTCTGGTGGCAAAGAACTGGAAATTGAGGGGATGCCCATCAATTGGAGAATAGCTGAACAAATTGCACTGTTATCATGATGAAATACTATTGTGCTATAAAAATTGAGAGTAGATGCCCTCAGAAAAACCTGGACTTACACCAGCTGAAGCAAACTGAAATGTACTATGTACAAAGTCACAGTAATAGCAATATTGTAAGATGATTAGCTGCAGATAACAGCTCTTCTCCGCAATACAATGATTCAATACAATTCTGAAGAACTTATAATGAAACATACTATTCATTTCCAGAAAAAGAACTGATAAGAGTTTGAACGCAGATTGAAGCACTTTTTTTTTTTTTTTTTTTTTTTTTTTTTTTGATGGGCAAAGGGGTATGAGGTTTTTTGCCCAAATTCATACAACTAGGAAGTGTTAAGTGTCTGAGGCTAGATTTAAACTCAGGTCCTCCTGACTTCAGGGCTGGTGCTCTATCCACTGCTCCACCTAGCTGCCCCTGAAGTATACTTTTTAAACGTTATTTTTCTTGAGATTTTCTTTCACATGACTATTATGGAAATGTTTCGAATGAATAAACGTGTATAACCTACATAGAAGTGCTTGCTTCTTAGTGAAGTGGGGAGAAAGAGAGAATTTGGAATTCAAAATTTTTTAAAAGAATTTTTAAAATGTTTTTATATGTAACTGGGGGGAAATAAAATAATAAATTTAATAAAAGGAAAAAAATACAAAAATAGACAAAAAAAAAACCAACAATGAAGAAAGTTAGTATAGGATTGTCTCTTCACCTTTGTTCTTTCTTGCATGGATGCACTACTGTCTAAAATCACAATTTTACCCAGGATTAGACAGAAATAGAAGGGGATAGTGAATAGAGCACTGGATCGGGAGTTAGGAATATCTAAACTCAAATCAAGCCTTAATCACTAACTACCTTGTCACTAACAAGTCATTTAACCTCTGCCTGACTCAGTTTTCTTATGTGTAAAATGGGATTGATAATAATAGCACTTACTTCCCAGGGTTGTTGTGAAGATAAAAGGAGATATTTGTAAAATGCTTTACGAACCTTAAAATGATATATAAATCTTCGATATCATTATTATTGGTTGTTGTTATTTACTAAGTGCCTATTATGTGCCAGGAATTGCAACTAGATACAAATAAAATAAAGACAGAATAAATTGGAGGTAATTAAGAGAGGGCAGACTCTAGCATTAAGAAGGATGAGGGAAAGGTTTCTTGTTGAAGGTGGGACTTGAAGGAAGCCAGGAGGTGGAGATCATGGAGAGAATCCCAACTAGGGGAACAGCCAATAAAAATTCGTGAAGTCAGGAGATGGAGTGTCTTGTGGGAGGAACAAAAAAAGAGGCCCACGTCATTTTGAGTAAGGAAGGGAAGGGAAAACAGTAAGGTATAAGATTGATAAGGTAGAGGGAAGACAGCTTATGAAGGGCTTTGAAATGCCAGAGTATTTTATATTTGATACTGGAGGTGATAGGAAGTCTCCGAATATGACTGAAGAGGGTCGGAGAGACGCCATAGCCAAACTTGCACTTTGAGAGCTGCGTGGAGGAAGGACCGGAGTAAGGAAAGATTTGAGGCAGGGAGAACAGCCAGCAAGGACATTGCAAAAGTCCAGGCGTGAGAAGCTGAGAGTGTACTCTACGGGGGTGGCAGGGACGAAAGAGAGGAGGAGTTGCGCACAGGAGATGTTAAGTTACAATGATAGAAACCACAGGACTTGGCAAGTGATTGGCTGGAGGCGCCGGGTGAGGGTGAGAAGTCGAGGAGGATCCGTGGGTTCTGAGCCTGGAGGACTGGGAGGATGGACGTTGGTGCTTTCGACTTTAATGGGGACGTTTGGAAGAGAGGGAGGGACAGGAATGGGAGGGAAAGATAATGAATTCTGCTTCGGATCTGCTGAAATTGAGATGTTCACAGGGCATGCAGTATGAGAGGTCTGCAAGGCTGCCCGAGATCGGGACTGGATAAAGAGATCCGAGAGTCATCTACAGGGAGACAGCTGAGAGATCTGCAGCGATGTCCATCGAGAAAATACAAGATAGGGCGAACACAGGACAATCTGGGCCGTAGCTGGCCCAGCTGCCGGAAGTTTAAGCGTCAAGAGTGGATAGCAGGACAGCTGCGGCGGTTCAGCATCTTCTAGGGGTCCCCCGGAAGATGTCTGAAGCGTCCAGGAATTCGAAGGGCGGAAGAATGCTTCCTTAGCCCAATAGAAGAACATTTGACAAGCTAAATACGTCCCAGCTGGGAGGTAGCTGAAATGGCCCCACCCCTTCCGGTGTCTCAACCAGTATGGCGCTCACCATTGGTCGAAAGGACCGGAGGAGGCGGAGCCGCCGGGGAATTCGAACACAGGGAGGGCCCACCTCTGTGGAAGAGAAGTTGGGTGGGGGGGGGCGACGGCAGCTAGGACGGCGGAGCGGAAACCCTGGGAGATGGCGGTAGCGACTGCTGCTGCTGCAGGTAGGGACGCTCGGGATAACTGCGAAATAAGGATGACCATGCTTATCTCAACAGAGGTTTGCCGCTCCAGGTTATTTCTTTGCGGTTTCCCAGGCAGGCGAGCTGGCCCAATGGGGGATGGGAAGGTGGGGTCAGTCCCGAGGTGCAGGCGCAGGCGCAGTGCGCGCACCTTCCAGCGTCCCGGAGTCCTTTCCCTTTTCTCTTTCCGGTGGGCTGGAGAGGAATGAGGGTCAAGGTTTGGAGATGCTGGGATGGGAGAGGAGCAGAGAAGAGAGGGCTGGAGGAAGAAGTGGAGAATGGGTTCTCTCCACTTACCAGAAACCCAAAAGAGGGATCTTTATATCTCACCCTCCCCCCAAAAAGGAAAGTGAGATTAAGGATTTGGGAATCACGGATTAGACCAGACTAGAAATGAGATTGAGGTGGAGAAAGTACCCAATGAGGAACCAGGTACTTGTAGGTCAGGAAGCATTATTATGTATATCAAGCACTGAACTAAGTGCCTGGGACACGGAAAGACAAATGAAGTCACTGCTGTCTGAGAGCTAACTAATAGGGGAAACAACAAATTGTGTACAAACAACACACATGCCGGATAAATTGAAGATAGTACAGGGAAAGCTGACAATTAGTGAATGAAAACGAAGGATGGTCTGATAATTTTATTGTTTCTATAGATAAAGCAAAATAGCTTATTTGTCGGGGTTTTAAATTGTCACTTTGGAGGATTATTGTTCGGATCAAAGTGAGAAAAATAAGCTGGAATGGGCCTTAGAAGCTAAACTAAAACAACGCCCTTCGTTTTAGAGGTGAGGATCTGAGGCTCAGAATTTAAGTGAATTTACCAAACACACACAGTGACAACCAGGATTTCGTTGTTTCTCTTACAAACTCCTGATTGTTAGGGTACAAATCACAGAAATGGAGACCTTTTCAGGTAGGGATCTGTGGTTGTCTTGAGCCTTCCATTTCTACTGATCACCTGGAACATTTATGTTCCACATCATATAACTTAGTATTTAATTATATTGTCAGTTGATGTTTATTGTTTTGTCAGTAGACAAGGTTAAGTCCTTGCTATATTCCAGGCTTGTACATGCTTATTGACTCTAAAAACTATAGATGTATCTTGAGACCTGTAGCATGATGGAAAAGATGGACATCTGGAGCTAGACACCTGGAGACTGAGTTTATAATCTAGGCTCTTCATCTCTAAAGTTTTTTTGTATCTCTTAAAAACAAACAAACAAAAACTACACCTGCCTGACATTGATAGTGTCCGAAAGAAAATATGTCTCATTCTGCATCTTGGGTCCTTCCATCTATCAAGAGGTAGGTAGCAAGTTTCTTCATGAGTTCTGGTGATCACATTTTCTAAATCTTTTAGAGTTGTTTGTCTTCCTTGTATACATTTATTTGCTCACTTCAGTCAACATCAGTTCAAAAAAATCTCTTCAGGTTTCTCTGAAATCATCCATTTCAGGAGTAGCTAAATGGTGAAACCTGAAGTCAGGAGGACCTAAATTCAAATCTGTATTAAGTCATTTAACCCCAATTGCCTCACCAAAAAGAGGAGAGGGGGAGAGAGAGGGGAGAAGGAAAGCAATCATCTCTTTTATCATTTCTTAAAGCACAATAGATTTTCATCACATTTTTATACCATCACTTTTCTATCCATTCCCAAGTTGATGGACATTTCCTCAGTTTCCACTTCTTTACCACTGAAAAGAAGGGCTATAAATGTACATTGCTACTAAGAGTGAGTTTGTTTAGGACTAATCCTTCAGTTAAGTGAAAGTGAGATGTAAATTGTTAGCTACTCCCTTCAACCTTTTCCTACTTGTTTGTGTAAACTTCTATTTATATACCTTGATTATGTAAGATAATTTTCCCTGACTTTATCTTTTTTGTATTCCCCTTCCCTTCTCTTTTCATTTGTCTTTTAAGATCATCAAGACAACAAAACTAATTCTAGCACCTCTTTTCATGAACCCTGATAATGGTAGGGTTCAGAGGAAAGTCTTTGGGGTTGTAATTTCTACTTTCTTGGATCCTGGAAGAAAGGGAGGTGAAAATACTGATAGTTTGGAATCTGGAAAAGGAAGAAAATAAAGATAAGGAGGTGAAAAAGTTATGGACAAGGAGGACAATTTTTTAATAACCACTTTGGGTCAATTAACAATAACATTAATAAGTATTTTCTGATTGATTCATTTTTCTCAGAGCTTTGTTTTCCTATTTTGTTCATAAGGGGCAGTTTAGCAGAGTAGATAAGCTTGGAAAACCTAAGTTCAAAGTCATACCTATATCACATACCAACTATGTAACCCTGGGCAATTGACTTAATCTGATGTTTTAGTCTAGATAATAGAAATTTTAGCAACTACACAGCTAGTGTGGATGGTGGATAGAGCAGTGAACTTCAAAACTGGATTTCAAATCTTGCTTCTGCCACTTCCTAATTTTTTCATCTGTGAATTGAGGGTGGTAACAATGGTTTCACGAGATTGTTTTGAAGAACCAAAAAAGATGATTAAGTATTTAGCAAACTTTAAAATGCTTGCTGTTTTTAGCTATTAATTTGCAGAGGCAGTACAGGCCTATTGTGGTAGAGGAATTTCTTGTACTAATTTAGTCAAAAGTGTAGTTCTTTATTTTTATTTTGTCCTCATAACCATTCTATAAAGTAGAAGGGCCGTATTTTACAAAGGGTGAAACTGAGGGCAAGTGACTTGCCCAAGTTTACACTTTTTTTTTTTTTTTTTTTTTGCTGATTTCCCAAATGGGCTAGGATGAATCAAACTTTTGAGCATGTATTTTGTGGTGAATAAGGGGCTTCATTCAGAAATCTAGCAATCCATCCTTCTTGGTGATTACTAGCTCCCAGAAGGCAAACCATATCTTTTTCATTTCCTAATATATTAATGTCTAATGGTATTATACAGCCGTTTCCTCATTATGATGATCCCCTTTTTCTAAATGAGAGTAAAACTCAAGAGAGTATTATTGCTTGTTACATAGCTATTGTCAATCAAAATTTGAATCCAGTCCTGATTCCAACATGCTACTTTTTTCTATTACACCACACCTGCATTCAATAAAACTTCACTAAAGATCTAACTTAATTCCTCATCTATAGTTGGAACACAAACTCTGGCAGATTCTGCCAAGCTGAATTTGAAATAGGATATCCCAACAAATATAGCCAAGTTCAGAGAGACATTGCTAGAATAGCCACAGGATGATGAATTTTATTTTGATTACAGTAAGTCTTAAATAGCATTTGTTAAGTTACAGAATGGTTATAATTTGCTTTAGATTTACCTGTATCAATTACGTTTTGCCTTTTTCAAGTTAGAAGTATTACTTTAAATTTAAAACACTGTATGGAAATGCCAACTGTATGCTAATCATTGGGGATACAAATACTGAAAGAAGACCTTGCCCTCAAAGAGTTTATAATCTAAGGTAGGAAGACAAAACACAAAACAAAGCTGAAAAATAAGGTGAGGAAAGGCAAAAGATGAGACTGGTGAAGCCAAAGATGGCCAAAATTAATTTATACATGCAAGATCCTTTCTCTTGCCCGTGGGCCCTTGGGATCTTTAAGAGGTGAAAGGTATATCAGGCCATTTTATTCCTTCTTATTAACTCTCAAGGAGTGTGAGTTAGTGAAAAGAGCATTAAATGCTAAATTAGAAAACCTTAGTCTGAATTCTGATACTTAATGATTTTTTGATTCCTGTAAATTTGGAAAACATAAAAATATTTGCATTACCTATCTCACAAGATTCTTGTAAAGATCTAATAACATGACAGGCATCAGAGTATGTTTTAGATTACAAAATGCTATATAAATGTATTGTAAGCCATTTGAGTTAGAAATATGAAGTGGTATACCTATGAGATTATTTGTGAGTGCATATTTGGTAATTCTGTTAGGAAGATAGTGTTAAGTATTTATCATCCATAAATGTTTGTGGTATTCATTTGAATACTAGAAGGTACAATTAATGGTGATGTTTCTCTTGTTAATCCTCAGCTGTTATCCAACTGTTGAAATGTTTCTTTTTTTCATTATTTAAAGATTGTTACCCACTGGAAAGAAGACATTTCTGATTTTACTTAGTCATCAATAGGGATTCTAATTTTTATGTTATTATAGTCACAGAATCTTAGAATTGGAATGAGTTTTGGATTTCAATGTTAGAACACATTTTTTCCTCTTTGTAAAATTGGTGGGAGAAGGGGCAGCTAGGTGGCACATGGATAGAGCACCAGCCCTGAAGTCAGGAGAACCCGAGTTCAAATCTGGCCTCAGATACTTAACATATCCTAGTTGTATGACCCTGGGCAAGTCACTTAACCCCAATTGCCTAGGCCCAAAAAAAAAAATTGGTGGGAGGTTGTAGGTATGAAATATGTGGAATGTTGTCAAATATGATTATTTTGTTGGTAGCTTATCCTGGTACTCACAGTCCAGTGTCCCTGCTGCACCATTCTGCCCAGCTTCTGACTAAAGGAGCTAACAGAGAATGATATAAAATAATCGTGTATTCCAGTAACATTCTGTGCTATCACAAGGAAAGGAGATAGGTGTGTTGGAAAGAAAACGAGTTAAATGCTGCAGGGCAGTGAAGCAGTTTGCAGAGAGCTAGACTGCAGATCCAGCTCTTCTAACTAGACCTTTCATGACTGCTGACTAGTAGTCGTATGACAGTTGGCAAGTCATTGTCAAATTATACCATGTTTTCTCATCTGTACTTTGTAAGTTATATTGCCTCCTTTTTATTATGAATTTTAATACCAAAGATAAACACTTCAATGTATAAAGAAAAGGCAATTGGATATTTAATTGAACTGTTTCACACTTCAGCCACTGCCCTCCTTTCATATAATTCCCAAATCTGTATTTCCTGTTTTCTCTCCTGAGTCCTAGATAAATATTCTCATTGCTTTTTGGACATCTTCATCTGGATGTCCCAGTGGCTTCTCAATTTGAATATATCTGAAACTACACTCAGTTTATCTTCCTGACTTCCTCTATTGCTGTTACTGACATCTTTCTAATTACTCAGGCCTGAATCCTCAACATCAACTTTGATTTTTCCCTCTCCTTCATTCTTCATATTACAAAAGAATAAAGTAAATAAATTCTGCATTCTGCTTCCCCAAGCTATCCAAAATTAGGTTATTTTTCATCTTAACATAGCTTTCTCACCTTATTACCCCACTGTGCCTCTATTTGTGTTTTATCTGCAAACTGATATCTTCTATTGACTATTCCCCCAAAATATCTTATACTCATAACTCTCTAAACTCCACATATTTGCTCAAATTTCAGAACAAGGAGAAATCTTAGAGGTCACACAGGGCAAGCCCTCAGGAACAGACCCAAAGAGGACATGGTGATTCCCCCAAAGATCAAAAGGCAAGTTTTGGGAGAGAACATTAAATCCTAGTATCCTGATGTTTCATCTCTTTTTCAGGTGCTACACGTAACCAGCTGAGCAAAGGCAGAACCAGCCGGCGCCCCGCCGCGGCACGAGTTCGTGTGGCTGTGAGACTTAGGCCTTTTGTGGAAGAGGATAGCAGTACCAGTGAGAGCTCCTGTGTCCGGGGCCTAGACAGCTGCTCCTTGGAAATTGCCAATGGAAGAAATAGTCAGGAGACACTAAAATACCAGTAATGACCCTGGGCCCCTTTCTTTGTCTCACTGCTTCAGAATCCCTAGTATCCTCATATTGGTATCCCTGTGGGGACTGCTTTGCTGACCATGTTTATTGCACATGCTACCATATCCCATCTCTGCTCTAGATCCAATACCCTCTTCCTTTTATAGTTTTAACTGGCTTATCCTATTCCCATATTTCTGGTTTACAGGTTTGATGCCTTTTACGGTGAAACAAGCACTCAGCAGGACATCTATGTTGGTTTTGTCCAGCCCATCCTGCGCCACTTGATGAATGGACAGAATGCCAGTGTGCTTGCCTATGGTCCAACAGGAGCAGGTTAGAGAAGAGTGGAATCCAGGGCTTTGTGCAGATAGCAAGAAGAAACCATTGGAGAGCCAGTAATTTTACTGTTTCCTCTTGTCTTCTTCCTACAGGGAAAACATACACGATGTTAGGGAGCCCAGAGCAGCCTGGCATTATCCCTCGTGCCCTCAAAGACCTCTTGCAGCTTACTTGGGAGGAGGGTGCTGAAGGGCGACCCTGGGCCCTTGCTGTCTCCATGTCTTATTTGGAAATCTATCAGGAGAAGGTGAGAGTCAGGAGAGATTAAGGCAGGAATTTGGGATAGATAGGAAAATTCAAGAAGGGTCTCTTGAGGGAATAGAAGGAATGGCTGAGAGGAAAATTCAAGGGTCTCTTGAGGGAACAGAAGGAATGGCTGAGTAGGAAACTCAAGATCTTGTTAGAGAAAGTGGGTTAGGATGGCAGTGAGACCCAGCTGTTAGAAGGCTACATATAAGTCATTCTACATTGTTTTTTTGTTTCCCAGGTGTTGGACCTGCTTGCCCCAGCTTCAGGGGACTTAGTGATCAGAGAAGATAGGTGGGGAAACATCTTGATCCCTGGGCTCACCCAAAAACCCATTGCTTCCTTCACTGATTTTGAGCAACACTTCCTACCAGCCAGCAGAAACCGAACTGTAGGAGCCACCCGGCTTAACCAGCGCTCCTCTAGAAGTCATGCTGTGCTTTTGGTCAAAGTGCGTTTGGAGAGAAAGAGGCTCAAATAGTGCTGTCACTGTTTTGGGAATGAAGAATCCATCTGGGTTTTGGATGGGTGGTAAGAAGTAGAGGCAGCAAAGAAAAAAGATGACCCAGAGCTAGACCTGTGAACTTTCATTCAATAACCTTTCACACACAGGTGGAACAGCAGGAACGCACGGCCCCATTCCGGCAGCGGGAAGGGAAGCTCTATCTGATTGACCTGGCTGGTTCAGAGGACAATCGTCGTACAGGCAACCAGGGCTTGCGACTGAAGGAGAGTGGAGCCATCAATGCCTCCCTCTTTGTGCTGGGCAAGGTGGTAGATGCACTGAACCAGGGCCTGCCTCGTGTTCCCTACAGAGACAGCAAGCTTACCCGACTATTGCAGGTCAGGTGGCTCTGGGACACAAGGGTCTCCTGGGATTCCTATTCTAAAAACATAAAAAGAAGACACTTGATTTCTTCCTGAGGGATAAAGATTCTCACTTGTATTAAAAACCCCTTTTATTTATATGATACTTTTATATTTTACTTTATTTCTCTGAAGCTCATATTAACTCTTAAGATAAGTGGGTCAAATGGCATCCCTATTTTATAGGTGAAGAAAACTAAGTTCAGAAATAAGGTAACTTGTTCAGAGTCAAAAGTGTGTTGTACACAGTAAAACTAGAGTAGAACCCAAGTCTTTTACTCCCAAGACTATGTTCTTTCCACTATACCAAGCTGAGGATTGTGAATAACCAAGATGTAGTAATGGCAGCTGTACTTTTGGAAATAGGGGTAGACCATGGTTGAAGATAGGGTACCTAGGTCCTGACTCACATTCCCTGTCTTTTGTAGGACTCCCTCGGAGGTTCAGCCCACAGTGTGCTTATTGCTAATATTGCTCCAGAGAGGCGCTTCTACCTAGATACAGTCACATCACTCAACTTTGCCTCCAGGTCTAAAGAAGTGATCAACCGGCCATTCACCCATAAGAGTTTTCAGCCTTCTGGTGAGAGAGGTATGGTAGGAGAGAGGGGGCAAGGAAGGAAAGGGAGAAAAGAATCTGAGATCTTAAGGAGCAAGTATTGTAGTCTTGCTGTGGCTTTTGGAAGTAAAGAGATAGATGGATGTGATATCCTTTTCACCCTGTAACTTTTATCCCAGTGAAGTTGGCCCAAAAAGAATTGATGGACCCTCCAGAAGCAAAGAGGGCCAGAAGCCAGGAAGAATTGGAGGATGGGGCAAGTAGCCCAGAGCCCCCACCTAGCTGTCCCAAACTCAGGTGAGATAGAAGAGATGGGATATCCATTTGGTCCTCCCTCCTTCAAATATCCTCTCTACTACATATCAAATGATGTGTTCAGGACAAGTTTCTTCCTAAATAAGAACAATACAATTAGAATTAATACATATACAAGTGGATATATTTGATTCCTAAAGCTGTGCAAAACATTCAGACATGTATGCAATGTTGTGACTGTCTGCATTTTCTGTCACCAAAAAGGGATTTGAGCTATGGCCTTGAAAACATACCCCAACTTTCTTTATTTCTGTCCTACCCTGCCATAATAGCTAGGCATTGAAAATAATATTCTTAGGTCAGCTATCTCAAGAAGCACTCAGGGATTAGTCTAGGTACAAGTTCTGTCCAGGTCTGCAGTTAAAGAGTTAGGTCCAACAACTTTTTCCATGGCTTATCTACACGGCAAAGCCATCTACAAGAATGACTTTGCAGAGGATGCATCTGATCCTAATACATGAGCTATCTAAGGACAGGGAAAGAATTTGAAAACACTGAGTTTGGGAGGAAATGTATATATACTAGAAAAAGACAAGTTTAATTTTTCCTCTAAAAATGAAAGGGGGGATAACCCTGGCCAGTCAGCTTAACATCTCTTCCAGGTTAGTACAGCTATTATAATCTTGGTCTCATGAGGCTGGTTAGCCCACCCTAGAAATACGTATAGTAAGAGAAAAGATATTATAGCTTGCTTAAAGCACTTTACATCCTAAGTGATCCTTACCACAACCCTGTGAGGTAGACAGGGCAGATGGTATTATTCCCATTTTATAAATGAGGAAATCAAGGCTCCTAGGAAGTGTAGTTACATGCCCAGAGGTCATGTAGCTCCTAAACTTGGTTGAAGTTCGATTCCCAGTTCTTCAAGTAATCAGCTGCTTCTAGTAATGAGTAGAACTGGACCTCACCCTAATTCCTTAAAATGCCTTGCTTTGAACTATCTTGCAACTTCTGATTGCTGTCCTAAGCATCAGCTGACCCTTTAGCTTGCCTTAGTAGCAAATATTTGAGGTCAATGGATTGTACTAGAGGACTGGGCTCTGCAGTCTAAAAGGCTTCCTATCCAAGACCAGCCACTGAGGATGAAGGATGAAGTCAGCCCCCAGTGCTGAACAAACATGAACTGGGTACAGAGTCTCTGGGCTGGGTGTTATAAAACTGGACAAGAATTAGAAAATCCTCCCTGCCTATGAGGACACGTGACAGACAAAGCAAAAACTCATCCCATTAGTAATGTAGGATGCTGTTTTTCTTATTCTTTCAACCCCACGTTACTTTCTGACTTAAAAAACAAAATTAGACATCAGTGTTTGTTCTCCCCTCACTAACAATTTAAGGTCCAAGTGATTTAATTGGTATTTCTTTGGATGGTTTAACTGATGTATTATTTCATAGGACCTTTATACTACTGTTATAAGCATCAAGTCCTATACTACAGTCACAAATCTACCCCCTAACTGTACGAGTTCTTTGGATAATCTTACCCATTTTTAATTTCTGTGGTGATGGTGGTGTTTATGCCATTCATTATGGCATGACATGTTTTGTCTAGAGTTTGGGGTTACTTTTTGTAACAATCAGGAATCAAATTAAGAATCTTAATCTAGTGCTTCTGACACTAGAATTTGTTGTACTTGCTGAATTGTGGAAAAATGGAGAATTGAACTATGGGAGGTAGAGAAAGAAGGGAGAAGTGAAGCCTTTAATCTCTTAGTCCCCTGAAGCAGCTGAACACTCTAGAACCAGCTATGCAAGAGCGCCTGCTAAACCTGGACCGAATTCTGGATTCCCGGGGGAGCCAAGGAACTTCAATTTTAAGCACACCACGAAGAGAGCGAACAGCCCTAGAAAAGGCTTTGAAAGAGAAGGACTCAGAAATTCAGGTACAGATTGGAGAGAATTCAAGACTGAGTTGAGGCTTTCCTTAACTCTATGTCCTGTAATTTGTTTCCATTTTGCCCTTTCCCTGTTGGCTTCCCTCTTCCTGGACCTTGTTTGACACAGACTTGATTAGTCCCTTGAGAAACAAAAACTACAACAGGCCCTCAGGTGTCTTGACACCCTTTTCCTTCATTTATTTCCACAGAGGCTGAAGGAAAAGTATAAAGAGCTGGAAGCCAACAGACTGAATCAGAAGCCCAAAGAACTGGAGGAAGAGGAGAATGGTTCCCCAGCCCCACCGGGCCCCCTGCCCATGGGGACCCAAACAGTGCCCATGACTAAACCTCTGAATAGGGTTGTACCCTTCAGGCTAAGTAAGAACAAGGGAAAGAGGTAGGGGATTGGAAGCTCTGGACTGGGCAAGAGAAACTGAACTGTGTTGACCAATTATTGCCTCCAATCCTCACCTTTAGTTCAGGAGCAGGCAGCGTCCCAAAGCAAGATCCACGTCCTGCAGAAAGAAAGCCGAAAGAGAAAGGTAAGACAGCCTGGAAGTTTGGGTGCTTGGGCCTGTGCAGGTGTGAGAAGCCGAGATACTTGGACAAATCCTTGACGTTCAACTCTCTATGCTTATGAGTTAGTCCCCAACTCGAGATTGGTATCTGTTTAGTGGAAGTGAAAAATGTAAATGCAAGGAAAATTAAACACTTGCGGAGGGCTGTGATAAAAGTAGTGATCTCAGGAGGTGGGACATAAATAATTGCCAAATGGGAGGTACTCTCAAGTGCCAAGGGAGCTAAGGGAAGGGAGAACGCCGAGTGGGCTAGACCAGCCTGCTCTCAAAGGTTTCATGGAGGGTGGTTCTTGAAGGATGGGTTGACTTAGGATAGGTCTGAGGCTAGGGTGGGAATGGATGGGGTGTGTTCTGGCAATAATCAACCTACGCCAGAGAAGAGTGGGATAGAGAGAAAGGGAAGGGGAGGCTGAAGCTGGCCATCCCCTCCACGTGGTGCTGGCTGCCTACCTGCAGCCCGCAGGGAGCCCCAGGAGATCCCCCACATACCCTCCTCTCTTCCTCCGGCCGCAGCCCGAGCCGCTCAGCGCCCAGCAGGAGGAGCCGACTGAGGGGCTCCGCACTACCTTGGCGCTGCTGCAGGTGCCTCCGGACCTCCTGGCAGAAAGCCGCAAGAGGATCCTAGGCCTACTCAACACGGGCTCCGCCAAGGAGCTTCGGAGACTGCAGCGCATCGGAGAGAAGAAAGCCCAGCTTATCGTGGGCTGGCGGGAATTGCACGGCCCCTTTGCGGAGGTGAGGCGGGGGCCGGCCTGGGAGGAGGAAGAGGAGGAGGAGGAGGACGGGGAGGCGAGCCTTTTGGAGCAGGGTGATGCTCTTCTCTCTCCCGCAGGTGGAGGACCTGGGGCGGGTAGAAGGCATCTCCGAGAAGCAGGTGGCCACCTTTCTGAAGGTACTGTGCAGCGCTGGGCAAGGGTGGGGGCAGCTGGGCCGGGCAACGGCTCTAATATCCTTTACTCTCCTTTCCCAGGCCAACATCCTAAGCTTCGCTGCCGAGTGCTTCAGTGCCTTGCCTCGGAGGGACGCCTGAGCCCCACCGCCTGTGGACCCGAGGAGCCCCTGCATTCTGTCCGTGTTTTACGGGAGGGGGAGGGAGGGTTTTGTAAATAGAGTGTTTTGTCCAGTCGCCTCTGCCTGATTCTTGGGGGGAGGGGGTCTCCCGGAGTCCGCCATCTGCGCATCTGTTCTCGGAACCGGGGGCGGGGGAGAGGGGATGTCGATCATAGCCGTAGTAGCGCGGGGGCTAATTGTTGATCTATTTTTCCAACACAATTTAACATTCGTCTCCTTTTCTCCAAGGGAAAAGGTAGGGTCAACAGCCGCCATCTTTTAAGGAGAGGGGGAGGGGAAGAGCGACAATTGTAAATAAACTGCTGGGGGGAGGGACGGTGGCCGAAACGCGGCAAAATACTTTTGTGAGGCCTGGAGGGCGACGACCGTTAGGCGCGTGCCTAGGATTTTCCCTGCCCCTCCCATCGCTGCGCGCGCGCCCAAACTCCTCGTTCAGCCAAGGCGGCGACATTATGCGCGTGCGCGCGGAATAACGGCCGCTGGCGGAGAAAGGAGGGGGGGAGTCGGTAGAGGGAGGGGGGAGCCGCCCCATCCCCCGCGTGCCCACCACCTGCACCATCCTAGGCCAATCAGCTCCTGTCTTGAGGGTCTCGCGCTAACGGAGGCCGGGGCAGCTGGGCGCCTCCCCTCCCCCTCCTGCCTGTGTCCCTCTCTCTTCCCCCTCCCCCCTGGACTCGCGCGCCCGCGCTCGCGCTTGCCCGAGACTCTGTGTCCTCGCGCCCCCCTCCCGCCCGCTCGCCCGCCCTCCCCGCGCGCAGTGTGTGCACCGCTCCCCCCCCATCCTCCTCCTCCCATCCCTCCCGCCCCGCGCGCCTCCCGCCCGCCCTCCTCCTCCCTCTGGTCCCCCCTCCCCCCACCTCCTCCTCCCGCCCCGGGGTGAGCGCGAGCTGCCTCCCTCCCTCCCTCCCTCCGCCATGGATCCAGGCAACTGGAGCAGCTTCATCTTCCAGGTAACAACCCCCCCTCCCCCCACCCCCCCACGCCTTCTCCTCCCCCCCACCCCATCTCCCTCCCTACACCCCCCTCCCTCTCTTCCGTTCCACCCCCCCTCCGCGCGCCCGGTGCGCGCGCAGCTGCCCCCCTCCTTCTCTCCCTCCCTCCCCGAGGCGCAGAGAGGGAGCGCGCGCGGCGGGGGCAGAGGCTTCTCCCTCGCGCTCCCCCCTCCCCCCACCCACCCCGGGGATTCCAACCGCCGCAGCGTACCGGGCGCCCAGCCCGCCGCCTCGCGCCGCTTCCCGCGTCGTCTCGCCCTCCATTCCCGCTCCCTTCCCGGGTCCTGCCCCTCGGCCCCGCCCCCCCCCTCGGCTCCTGCACCAGCTCCTGCTCCCCACCTGAGGGGACTTTTTCCCCCTCCCGCCTAGGGGGCGTTGCCTCTCTCCGCCTCAGCCTTCCGAGCGGGTGGGGTGGCAGTTGGTCCTCTCGCCTTCTGGGAGGGGATGTGGATGTGACTGTCCCCCAGCCCCCACTGCCCGGCGCGCTCCCTCAACAATGAGGGGAGGCGGCCTCCCCAGGTCAAAAACGATTGTTCTCTTGCAGTGAGGAGAGTGGTGTGCCACTGAGGGGGGTCGGGGGGCTGACCCCACAACCCCGGGCTTCTGGCCTCCACCACCCGGCTTTGGCTGGCTTGCTTATCCCTTCTTCCGGAGCATACTGCCCTTTTGGCCACTTTGGAGGCAATTTACAGGGCCATCTCCCCCCCCAAGGGGAATCTAACCTTTTCCCCCCAATTAAGGGGACGGGCACTTTGATGAGGATTACTCTCTTTTTTCCAGTTTTATTGTTTATATGACACTTTTAATCCAGGGAGCTCAAGAACCTGTTTTAAGGGGTGGTTACCCCAAGTACTCTCTCCCTCTCTTCCTAACACCCTACTGGCTGGAGGCCATGTTTCCTGTTTTCCCCTGCACCCTCCTGGCCCCCCCATTCCCTGTACTGGGACTGGATTCCAGGGGGGTTGGCAATCTAATGAACTCTTTTCCCCCACCTCAGGGTCACGCCCAGAATCCCCTGCAGGTTGGGGCTGAGCTTCAGTCCCGGTTCTTTGCATCCCAGGGCTGCAACCAGAGTCCATTCCAGGTGAGTACTCGAGTACCAGGTGGAGGTTGGGGGAAGAGGGGGACCCAGAATAGTGGGTTCTGGGAAATCGAGGAGGAGTGGGGTGCTTATGTCCCACACATTCTTTCCACTCCTTTCTTTCCCTCTCAGGCTGCCCCAGCTCCCCCACCGACTCCTCAGGCCCCATCTGCTGAGCCCCTCCAGGTTGACCTCCTCCCTGTCCTCGCTGCAGCCCAGGAATCTGCTGCTGCTGTGGCAGCAGCAGCCGCTGCTGCAGCCGCAGCTGCTGCCGCCCCCCCAGCTACTGCCACAGCTTCCACAGTGGACACAGCAGCCCTGAAACAACCCCCTGCGCCACCTCCACCACCCCCTCCAACCTCTGCACCAGCTCCTGAAGCTGCACCTCCAGCTACAATTGCTGCTGCTACTGCCACAGCTGCCGCTGCCCCAACCTCCACAGCTGTTGTTGCTCCTGTAGCTACTGCTTTGGAGAAGAAATCAAAGAGCAAAGGGCCATACATCTGTGCCCTCTGTGCCAAGGAGTTTAAGAACGGCTATAATCTTCGACGGCATGAAGCCATCCATACGGGTGCCAAGGCCGGGCGGGCTGGCCCAGGTGCTATGAGGATGCCCACCATGGTGCCCCTGAGCCTCCTGAGTGTGCCAGCGACACTGGGCGGAGCTGGTGGGGGTGGGGGTGAAGGGGGAGCTGGGGGTGGAGGGGCTGGAGTTGGTGGAGGCGGCGTGGTGACCACTACAGCCTCTGGGAAACGGATCCGGAAGAACCATGCATGTGAGATGTGCGGAAAGGCCTTCCGGGATGTCTACCATCTGAACCGACACAAGCTGTCACACTCTGATGAGAAGCCGTACCAGTGCCCTGTTTGTCAGCAGCGCTTCAAGCGCAAGGACCGCATGAGCTACCATGTGCGCTCACATGACGGTGCTGTGCACAAGCCCTACAACTGCTCCCACTGTGGCAAGAGCTTTTCCCGGTGTGCACAGGGATGGGCCACCCATGGGTGGGGGAGGTGGGAGGGAGAGATGCCCGTCAGGCAAAGGTGGTTTCCAAGGATGGGGGAGGAGAGAAGGTAGTTTCAAGGTAGTAAGGGCAAAAGGGAGAGGCCTCACCTAAAGGAGACCTCAAGAAAAGTAAAAAGGGATGATCTCAGAATGGGAAGAAGTCTTGCATGAGAGGAGACATTTGCTGGGTAGACAGTTGCTGGACTGCAAAAAAAGAATGCATTCTAAGGGGAAAAAACACAGTACAGAGTAGGGGAAGTAGGATCACCCCCACTTTTAAGGCCAAAGGCCTAACCCCTTCCCCTAACAAATTCCCCCAGGCCAGACCACCTCAACAGCCACGTCAGACAGGTGCACTCAACAGAACGGCCCTTCAAATGTGCGGTATGGAGACCTTGATATGCTGCTACTTTTTTCATTATTTAAATCAAATCCCTTTTTACCTATCCAGACAGCCTCTCAGATCTCATTCTCTCAGAATTCTTATTTCTATTTGGCTTTTTAATTGAATTCTTATTCCTTCTTAAAGGTTTAATCTCTTCTTTCCTATTTGCCTATGGCTCTAAGATCCCATACTCCACATTTCTGGGGCTTTGACTTTTATCCGCCCCATCCCCAGTATTCATCCCCTCTCTCTTAATAGCCTCTTAACTTCTCCTTTGACTTCTCTACTCCAGACATGTGAAGCAGCATTTGCTACCAAGGACCGACTCCGAGCACATACGGTGCGGCATGAAGAGAAGGTGCCATGCCATGTATGTGGCAAGATGCTGAGCGCAGCCTACATCTCCGACCACATGAAGGTGCACAGCCAGGGACCTCACCACGTCTGCGAGCTCTGCAACAAAGGTACGGAGTAAAGGGACTGAAAGGGACCAGGGGAAAAATACAAAGGGCCCGTTACACTGTTGAATTCCACGAAAAAGGAATAGATCAGCAAGATTAGTAGAAGGGTATGGTGTCCTGACAAAGTTGAAAGGATCAGTTAGTTTCTCCTGGATAAAAAGTATACAGTTGTATCTAGGGAGACACAATAGATTATTGAAAGATCTAAAGTTTGCAGAACTACATTTATGTTGTAAGGGAGAAAACATGGCTTATTGCTGAGAAATGGTGCTCCCATCTTCTAAGTCTTAGTGAAGTGCCTCTGGAAAAGAAGTAGCCAAGTAGAACAAACTTCACGGGAAATTGGGAACTGGTTTCTCTCAGTCTTGAGAAACCAAGGATGCAACCGCTTCTGCAAAGGCAAACAATCCACTGAGAACAAGTTGACTGGATATAATGGGCCCAACAGAGTTTGGGGAAGAACATGCAACAAATAACCTTTGTGGGAAGGGCATACCAGGCAGAGAATACTAAATCCTCTGGGTGACAGTAACTATAATTATAATGAGAGGTGGGTGATGGAAGACCTGCATCTGAAATAATGCAGGCAACTCTACTTTTGAGTAGAACAAGCTTCCTTTAAATGGAGTAAGTTTCTTCAATAGTTGGGAACCAAATCCTTAGGGTTTGGGGGGTTGGGGGACACAGCCGTTTCTGGGGAAGGATACATTCACTTAGAAGAAATGCCCTGAGTAACTAGGAATCCTGCCACCTCTGGAGAGGGTTTTGTAAGTTGGGAAGAGTAAGTTCTATGGGTCCTGGGGAAAGAGATCACAGCTATCTCTGGGAAGGAATATCTACTGAGTAGACAAAAGTTTTGAGTTTGGGAAATGAAAAGATAATCCCACCTCTGGACAGAAGGACAGAAGACCATTACCAAGAAAGCCATTCCCCAGGTTGTTGGGCATAGCTGACCTGACTTATACTGGGGAAGTGAGTCCCCAACCTAGGAGAACATCCCCGTCTTCGGGGTCTCCACTTAGCTGACCCCTGTCCCTGTCCCCATCCCGGTCACCCCGTAGGCTTCACCACGGCGGCATACCTGCGCGTCCATGCGGTGAAGGACCACGGGCTCCAGGCCCCCCGGCCCGACCGGCTCCTGTGCAAGCTCTGCAGTGTGCACTGCAAGACCCCTACCCAGCTGGCTGGCCACATGCAGACCCACCTCGGGGGGGCCGCACCCCCTGTCCCTGGAGACGCCCCCCAGCCACAGCCGCCACCGCCGCAGCCCACCTGCTGAGGGGAACCCCTGCACCCACCAGGCAAGGCGAGGCGCACGGCTGGTGGGGCATGGGGGGTGAGGGGTGGAAGGGGATCAGAGGACCCAGGGGTACTTAGTTTAGGAAGGCCCAGAGGGGCAGGATAGGTCACTAGGAAATATAGGCTAGGGAGGATACTTGGGCTAGGGAGGGTCTTTGAGGAGAACTTTTGAAGTGTCTCCAAGGGAAAGACAACAGGCTAAAAAGTGAAAACCCAAACCTCTGGAGAGGGAGCAGGAAATGTGCAACGGCTGTGTCCCAGGGGAGGGAATGGTAGAAGAAACAGCTTCCCAGGCAGAGAGGGGAAGCGGCAACAAGGGACAAAAATTTAGCCACAGATTCCACACTGATAACTCTTTGTCTCTTTCGCCCGCCCCCCTCCCTACTTGCTGCAGGTACAGGTGAGGTCTGTCCTATGGCAGCAGCAGCATCAGCGGCAGCAGCGGCAGCGGCGGCAGCAGCGGCAGTTGCAGCAGCTACCCCCACAGCTGTGGGCTCCCTTTCTGGGGCAGAGGGTGTCCCCGTGAGCTCTCAGCCACTTCCCTCACAGCCCTGGTGAGCCCTGAGGTGGGGGTTGGGGTATAGAGGAAAGGCCTCAGTCCCTTCTCTCCTCTCCCACCCCCTTCCTACCAACTCAGTTCCTTCCCTCACCAACCAAGGAGCCACCAGAAGGAAGGCGTGAAGAAATGTTTTCTTAGGGGAATTCTCTAGATTTTAAACATTTGTTTCTCTTCTCTCTCCCCTTCCTATATGAACCCCATTGTTCCTCTGGTGATTTGGGGGCACCCTAGACTGATCTCAGGGGTGACAGAGGACATACCAGCTGTCTCATTGCCCTCTCTTCTCCATCGCCCTTTCCATGCTCTCCCAGGGATTCAAGAACATTTCTTCCCTAAAGGTCCTCTTCCTTCCCACTTTTCCAATCCCCTATTTACCTACTGTCTGCTGCCCATCCCTGGGGAGTTGGTGCTGTTTAAATGGGGGGGAGGGAAGGCAGGGGTTTAAGAGTATGGAGGAAAAGAGAAGGGAAATGATTCTGTCCTGGGTGTGGGGAGAAGAGAGATTTGGAAAGAAAGGCTAAGGTGAGGAACAAACAATAAAGGACTTAGAATCACAAGTCGGGGTTTGTTTGGGGTCTTTGGCCCTAATCTTCCTCTGGAATGTGTCATAACGAAGACTGAGCAATTAAGGGGATAAAACATTTTGAGGAGAAGGCAGAGTTAAGAGGCGGGACCTTGGGGAGGGGAGTAGGGTAAGCAAAGGACAGGAGAGGATAGTTTTGGGGGGTGCCAGAAAATAAAGGTGCTTCCCAGGGGGGGAATGCAGCAGCAGTATTTCCCCCATCCCCTCTCATCTCAACTGTAGTTCTGTCCTTTTTTTTTTTTTTTTTATCCCTTTTTCCCCCCCTCCTCTCCCCAACAGAAATTGTGGCCCTAGCCATGACATCGTGTTCCTGTGTCCCCTGCATGTTCCCCACCCTTCACCCCCTCCTTTGCGGACCCCATTACAATAAATTTTAAACAAAAACAGATACCTGATTCTGGCTATTTGTCTCTTACCCCACTGCTATCTCAATCACATACAGATAACCTACACCTGCCAACCTGGAGTCATAGGTACAGTCCCCACAAAAGGCACTCTGCCTTTTGCTGGCTCCCACCCACAAGACCCCAGAGTCTATTTCTTTCCTTCCTCTGGGCTCCTCAGACTCCTGCCCCTCCTCAGTGGAGGGCACCAGTGGCTGCAGCCCAGATGTAGGGTGGAGCAGGGAGGATCCCGTGTCTGGCTAGCAGGCTCCGGGGGCAATCCCTACCCGCGAGCAGCTAATCCCTATTGAAGGCTTCTGCTAGACATTGGCGGGCTAGCCGATCTGCTTCAGGCAGCTCCAGCTCCCCCCAGCATCCCTGCCAGAGGGCCTATCTTGGGACCCCACAGTCAAATACCTGCAAAGTCATGTCATCGATGCAATCTGGAACAGTGGCAGGGCTGGGGAAAGCCTGAGCGCCCCAGGACCGGGGGTGGGTGGGGCCAGTGAAGAAGGCAAGTTGCAGTCGGCCCCTACTGACACCCAATTCCTGCCTTGATCTACCCTGAGGCTCACCAGCCTCCCCTGGGGTGCTCCTCCACAGCCCCTTTACCTGCGCTTCCTCTCCCAAGCCCTTCCTTTCCACATCCTGAGCACTCTCTCGGACCCTTCTCTCCCTGTCCTTTTCGGCTGCCCCGGTCCAGCTGGGGTGAGGGGTGAGGGGTGGGGGCGGGGCCCTCTCTCCTTGCGATCCCCCGTGATTCCCTTCCCTCTCCCACCACCGAGATCCTCATCCGGCAGCCTAGCCGGTGCCCCCTCTCCGGACACGGCCCCGGCTCCTCTCCCCTTCCCCCCATGCCAGCCTCTCCCGCCTGGTCTCACACCCCGCACCGCAGCCCTTCAAGCTGAGGGAGAGGGGGGGAGGGGAAGTTCGGTGACCGTTGGGCTAGGGGGGAGGGGAAGGGGGGCGCGAGGGCCTGGGGGGGTCGCTGGGTGAGGAAGGGGGGGGCGAAGCAATCTTCTGGTTGCCAGGGTAACTCGGGGCCCCAGCGCGCGAGGCTCCCCCGGGTCCGGGATGGGAGGGGAGGCGATAGAGTGCAGGGGGGCGGGGGCGGCGCGCACAAGGCGGGGTGGAAGGAAGGAGGGGGAGCCGCTGCCTCGCTCGCTCGCTAGCTCGCTGCCTCGCTCGCTTGCTCCCCGGCTGCTGCAGCGGCGGCGGCAGGAGCAGCCCCCAGGGCTCTGGGAAAAGAAGAGGTGAGCAGAGGGTGTTGTAGGGAAGGGCCCGGGGGTCCGGTGGGACAAGAGTGGGAGAGATTCACTCTATGAATGTGGGGTGCATGGACGAATGGAGCCTCCGCGCAAGAATGCGGGGTCCCTGCGGGGGTGGGGGGGGAAGGGACCAGGGTTCTGGATGGTGACTTGGGGGAAAGGGTCCTCGGGAAACCAAGGTGCTAAGGTAATGTTAAAGGCAGGGGGATCTGAGGGGAAAGCAGCAGGGAGAGTGGCGGTCCCTTGGGAGAAGGGATTGGAGAGAAATAAGGGATTCCCCCTTCCCTAGGGGAGGGGGTTCTTGTACACACGCAGTAAAAAAAAAAAAAAACAAAAAAAAACAGTCCGCGCTGGAGTGAAGTCGGAGAGGAAAAAGGGACGGGAGAGAGTTAGCAAACGAGGGAGATTGGAACCAGCTGGAGGGGGAATGGAGGAAAGAGGAGAGAGCGCAGGGCATCTCTCCTGGCATCTGCCTGGCAGCGGGCTTCTCAGCGTGCCTGCGAGAGACCGGATTTGGTAGGCAAGGCGGTGACTGCCTGTCTGCCCGCCTGTTTATGGCTAGGTCTGTCGATGCGTGTCTGCATCTCTGTCCACGGCCGAGTTTCTCTGGATGACTCAAGGGAGAGGGCCTTGAAGAAAGTGGGTGTGGGTGGGAAGCTTAAGGGAGGGAGGCCAGCTTTCTGCTCCTTGCAGCCAAAGGCTTAGCCCGGGTCTTTCCAGCACAGCTGGGAGAAGGAGAATCTCACTTTCTGAGGATCCCACAGGCAGCACCATCTCCTCACCTTAAACCCCACCGCCACCCCCACTCACTGCTGCCCCACCGGGAAGGAAGGAGAATCTCAGCCCAAAGCCGCTAGCCTGCCAGCCAGCTCGGAGGGAAAAGCATGGACCTCCTGGGCTCGGTCCTTCCCCCTGAGTCTGTCGACATTTGACCACTACCTTACCCCTCTTCAGAGTCAGAGTTGACTATTCAGATCCTGCTGAGGCTGCTGGGCTCGTGTTCTACACTTTCTCTTCCCCAGATCCAGCTGTGTCTCCTCTTATTCCAGGATCTCCTGTTGCTGCTCCCTCCCCTCCCCCCCCCCCACTGTCCTATTCCTCCTCTCTTCCATCTCAAGATGGCATCCAGTGGCTCTGAAGGGACAGAGATGAAGGGGGACGAGGAGGGTACCTCAGCCCAGAGCGAAGGGACTGGAACCACCACTCCTGGAGCACAGACTACCTTTCCCCAGACTCCAGCTGGGGCCCAGGACATCACAGAAACCCCCAAAATGGTTCCAGATTCCATTAGGCCATCAGATGGGGGCCCAGAAGGGGGGACCTCCCCTGAACAGGCAACAAAAACTTCAGAAGCACCAGAAGGGACCCCAAACCCAGTCAAGGATACAGACTCCATGCCAGACCCAGGAAGTTCACTGGCAGAACAGACCCCAGGAGTAGACTCCCATCCTCCCATAACACCAGAAACCCACAAAGAATCTGTCTCAGCCCCAGAAGGGAGCAAAGACTCACCCCAAGAAGGCAGCAAAGAGCCACCCCAAGAAGGGAGCAAAGGGTCTGCCCCAATCCCAGAAGTCAACAAAGAACCTTCAGAGGCATCACAGGGGGTCAAGCAGGAACCAGTCTCTGACCTCAGGCCAGCCTCCCAGCCTACATCTCCTGTCCAAAAGGCAACACCCGAGGATCTAATGGAGGACCTGATGGAGAAACAAGAGAATGGGGCAATAGTGCCCATGAAGGCTGGAGAGGAGGACAAAGGCACAAGTCCTAGGCCCCACTCCCCTCCTCCACCCAAGGGCCCTCCAGCCAATGGGGCACCCCCAAAGGTGCTCCAGCAATTGGTGGATGAGGAGAGGGGAGTTGGGGGGCACGGTGCAAAGCCTGGCTCTCCCAGAGGCAGCCTAAGCCGCCAGCCCAGCTCCCTGCTGGGGGGGCCGGGAATGGAAGGGGGTGAAGGGACCCCAAAGCCACGTGACTACATCATCATCGCCATCCTATCCTGCTTCTGCCCAATGTGGCCAGTCAACATTGTGGCCTTTGCTTATGCCATCATGGTGAGTCCTTGTGAATCTCTACTTTTCCTTTGCCCTAGCTCCCTTATACTTCAGGTGAAGTGCTCTCCAGGTGCCTGATGCAGAAAACCTGGGGATGCAGGGGATGGGAATTGGGGTGAGGGTGTTTATTTCTGGACCACTTCCTCATGGATCCTGAGAACCACATCTCCAAAAAATCCTGGGCCTCTCCCTTTAGATTTCTGTCCGATTATCCCTCTCCTTTGATCTCATCTTTCCCTGGCTCTTTCTCCAAGAGCCTCTACTTCCCAGGGAGGGAAAAGGGGAAGAAAGAGTTTTTAACCACATATTGATCATTTGTCATCCTTTTCTCCTTCTTTCCTCTCCTTTCTATACATCATGACTGACATTCTGGCTGACTTAATGATGGTTACCTGACCCTCACCGGATCCTCAATGTTGGTGACCTCCCTCTCCCCCCCCCCCCAGTCTCGGAACAGTCTGCAGCAGGGTGATGTGGATGGAGCTCATCGTTTGGGACGGGTGGCCAAGCTGTTGAGTATCGTGGCGTTGGTGGGCGGGATCCTCATCATCATTGCCTCCTGTATCATCAACTTTGGATGTGAGTATGAGCTTGGGTTGGTTGGTGAGTGGAGATGGGGATGAGGAAGAAGGTTGGGTGAGTGGTGGGTGATCATGGTAGAACCCAGAAGTTTCTAGTTAGAGAATTGAGTGGGTGGAGAAGGACTGGGTTTCTTTGAAGCTCTGTGGAAATAGAGCTAGATCTGAGGAAAAGTTGAACTGGTTGTTTGTGGAAGTCCAATATCACTAACTTCATGTACCTGCTCTCTCTATCCCTCCCACCAACATCTCCCTCTCCCTCTCTTTCTCTGTATCTGTCTGTCTGCCTGTCTATCTGTCTCTCCCTCCCCACTTCCACATCCCCTCTCCCATCTCTTTCTCTCTTCTGAACAGTATTTAAATGAGAAGCTCTACCCTGTGCCCCTCGGCCTTTTTCTTCTGAACTACCAGGGGTCCATCTCTTTCCTGGGGAGAGGCCTAATGATGGCCCCCACCAGCAGCCCTTGATCCTTCGAAGACCCAGGGAGCTGGAGCTGGGCCTTGTTTACAGTACTCCTTTCCTCTCCTCTCCCTCCCCATTCCCACTCATTCACTTCTCCTGGCCCTTCTCTGCTTACCTGTCAATCTTCCCTTTTTCCTTCTTTCTACCCCCTTATCCACCTTTTCTTACTCCCTCCACATCTTCCTTATTTTTTTTTCCATATTCTCAACCTCTTTTTCCATGGCCTTCTCCCAATCTTTCTTTTCTTCTCATCTTGTCTTTCTAGTCCCAATCTAGCCTTTTCTCTCATTTCCCTTTCCATTCCCTGCCTCCATTTCTAGCCTTCCCTCTCCCCTGGGCATATTACAAAGCAAATAGACTAAAGTGCTGTGGTGGGTGACCGGACCCTGATCCCCACCTCCAGGTGAACAGACCGATTTTTCTGAAAACTGTTCTCCTTCCTTCAAAAGAAGGGGTTGACAGGCATTGCCCAGTTCAAATTGGGAAAGGGAGTGATGTTGAGACATCCTCCCGGGAATGATATGCAAAAACAAACCCCCAGCCTATCTATCTCTCTGACTGTTCAGTCTCTTCAAAGACGATTCCTGGGAGCAGACGAAATGTCTGCCCTCTCAAATATCTCCCTGTGAAGCCGAGTATGGGGAGAAAGCTGCATTGAGGGGCATGAGGGAAAGGGGGGGTGGGCCTTAGAGAATCTCCTAATTTCGTGGGGGGAAGGGAGGGAGGGAGGGAGGGGGCCTGAGATGCATTGCTGTTTGGTCTGCGATGCCTGTTTTACTCTCGTACCACGCATGAGGGAATGTAACTGGGGCGGGTGGTTTCCAACCTGGGCGCGTGCTGGCCCAAGCGAGTCACCCAGGCGCTGTGCCCCGGTCCGCATCCCCCTCCCCTGGCTGCCCAAAGGAGAGGATTTTAACAGTTTATTTATGTATTCATTTATTTATAGGGGGAGGGTTGTGCCATTCATGTGCTTTGTAAGAAAAAAAAAAAGCCAAAAAATCGGACCAAATGCCCAGCGGCTGAGCTCGAAGCCTGGGCTTATAAGGGGCGTGTCCTCATGGATTTTTTTTTTTTTTAAAGGGGACTAGGGTGATTTTGCCGCACGAGGCGGAGCAAAAGGGTAGGGGTGGGGGTAGAGAGCTACCCAGTCCAGTTGGCAGATTTTTCTCAAAAAAAAAAAAAAAAAAAGCGTGGGAAGAAAACCCCACGGATCTTAAAAAAAAAAAAAAAAAACAGCAAAATTATCTTACTGTCTACCCATTTTGTATGGAGGATGCTGCATGAATCTAAGCACCAATAAACGAGATTGTGCATGAGATACTGTTCCTTCGGCTTCCTCTGTCCATCTGTTCCTCCGCTCCAGCCAATGGCTCTTCCCTCTCGCCGCTGCCCCACTCCCCCACTCCCCAACCATCTAGGTGGTCCTAGGCACATCCTAATCCCAGAACTCAAACGGCTCCCCTGCAGCTCCCCTCTTCTGAGTCTCAATTCCCTCATCTGCAAAATGGGTATGAAGATGCATGCCCTGCCAGCCTCCTAAAGTTGTGATGAAGCTTTGCAAAACCTAAAGCGATACAGAGAAGCGTACGAGGACCGGTCAGCTCTAACTTTATTCTGAAGACCCTCAAAACACCGCGTCTCTGGGAAGGGGGCAAGGGGGAGGGGAGACGAAAGGAAGGAGTGGGGCAGGCGGCGCTGGGAGAAGGAACGAGCCTACGCCAAGCATGTTTGGTACGGTGCGCACGCGCGGTCTTGGTGGCCATCTTAAGTCCTGGCAGGCGCCAGACCCTCAGGATCACAGGGCTTGTCCCTCATCTCCTGGGCCGCGCCTACTAGGGCTCGAGTTGGGGTGGGATGAGAAAGGAGTGGGCTAGGGTGCTGCGCTAGGTGACAGGAATGCGGGTAGATGTCGCGTGGCCGTGGGGGTTGGCCCCGAGATAGACTGCGCGGGGAATCGTGTGGATGCGCGCGCCGCGGTCGCTGGGGCGGAGAGTAGGGAAGGGGTGGAGTTAACGTGGGAAAAGCGCGCGCGCGCGCGTGGACTCTCCTCGCTCCACGGCCCATCCCCCCAATCTTGTCTGGGTCCGACTCCCAGGGGAAAAGGGGGAGAAGCTGGAGACTTGTTTTGTCTAGGTGTGTGACCTTCTTTCCCGAGGCGGCTCCGTAAATTGGGGGTGGAGGCGTGGCTTTTTGTAAAGAACTACTTCCTCCCTATACGCTTTGAGATCCCCAGTCCTGGGGCTGTTGTTGAAGTCTTTGGAGGTGGGAGTCGGGGGAGGAGGGGTCGGGAATGAAAAAAGGGGAGGGGTGCAGCAAGCCCTTACGCGGCCAACCTGGAGATCCCCCCTCTTCCTACTCTTTCCTTTGGGGTTGGGGAGCCCTCTTGTTGACTCACCTCCCCCTGAGGGCAGACTAGTGTACCGGTGGCCCTCGGTTCCCTGAGCTGTCAGTCATTATAGGGCTTCCTCCCCTGCAGCTCAAGGACCCTGGCCCAGGGCCATGGAGTCCTTGGCAGTGACCAATGCAGCGTTGGAGCCCGGGGAAGGGGAGGTGACTTCTGGCCTGGAGGCTTTGGCTGTGGAGGACCCCGCCGGAGCCCCTGCCCGGACAGATCCAACCCAGGAGGCAGAGGAGGAGGTAAGGGAAAGGAGCAGAGAAGAAGTCCAGGTGGAGGTGGAAGCGGAGGAGCCCGCTCTCGAAGAGGCACAAGTAGAACCAGCAGGTACATCCGAGGAGGAGGAAGAAGACGAAGATGAAGGAAAGAAAGACTGGTGTGTGCCTTGCAGTGACGAAGAGCTAGAGTTACCCCAGGATGGGGAGCCCTGGATGCCACCCCCTGCTGAAATTCGAAAACTCTATGAGCTGCTGGCCACCCATGGGACTCTGGAGCTGCAGGCGGAGGTCCTACCCCGCAGACCTCCCACTCCTGAGGTCCAGAGTGAGGAGGAGAAATCCGATGAAGAGCCTGAGGCAGAGGAGGAGGAAGAGGAAAAGTGAGTGAGTGCTGCCCAGTCCCGAAACCTAGGAGGAGGGCCGGGAGGGAAAGGGCCGAGGTGTGAGGGAAAGCTACTCGCGTCAGGGGCAGGGGGACGGCTGCCAGTGTGAGTCCTGTTTTACAGATGAGGAAACTGAGGCAGGCGGCAGTTAGGTGACTCACACAGCTAGGCTGGATTTTCTCTCGGGTCTTCCCAACTTCTATAAAATAGGACATTAGAAAGGCCAAGGGGCAGGACGACAAATTATCTTACAGAGCAAGGAGGAAATAGAGGGGCAGAGATAGACCCAGAAAGCACGGAGGGGAAAAAGCAGAGCGTGCCCTCCCCATCCCTTCTCCTTAGGGGTGTTTAACCGAGGAAGCTGCCCACAGCGCTCTCTCTTTTGTCCGGCCTCAGACCTCATGTGCCCACAGAGTTTGACTTTGATGATGAGCCGATGACGCCCAAGGATTCCCTGATTGACAGAAGACGTACTCCAGGTACGGCACTGGGGAGGGGGCGCGTGGGGGGTTGAGAAGAGAGGGAGCCGGCTAGGCGTGGCGTTACACACACACACACACACACACACACACACACACACACACACACGCCGGAGTTCATGTAGTCACTGACCTGACCTGGCTGCTCCCTCTCTCGAACTCCTGGGGTTAGGCGGGCGGCGAGGCTCTGGGTTCTCAGGCTTCCCATCCCGTGCGTTCTAGGAAGTTCGGCCCGGAGTCAGAAGCGCGAGGCCCGCCTCGATAAGGTTCTCTCCGACATGAAGCGGCACAAGAAGCTGGAGGAGCAGATCCTCAGGACGGGCCGAGATCTCTTCAGCCTAGACTCAGAAGACCCCTCGCCTTCCACCACTCCCGTCCGACCAACTGGAGGAGGGCTGTTCTTGAGGCAGCGGAAATATTGACGGACCAGGGGGCTCCCCTCCACAGCCCCCCGGAACGCGAGCGCGCCTGGCATTAGGCCGGCCGGCTTAAGGAGCTAGCGCCCGGAGGAGAGCAGTGTGGTGGGACCGAGCGCGTTTCGGTGGTTGTGTCTTTGTAACCGCGCAGTTAATATTCTAGGTTTTTTTATACCAGTCGTTATTATCTAAATAAAGACCGTGCAGCTTTGCCTCGGCACTCCCCTCTCTGCCTTGGCTGCCGCTAAGGGCTCGTTACGGCGGAGAGACCTACAAATTCAGGCGGCTTTGCCGTTCTCTCCCCTTTCCCCTCCGTGGGGGGTGGATAAGTAAGCCCCAGGATTCCTCGGGAATTGGATTACCGAGACTCGACCAAAACTTTGGCTCTTCCTCTCAGACTCCCAAAATCATGACTATGGGAAGTGAAGCCTTAAACAGCCGAGAGCCGGGAGCTTCCCGGCCTAGGCAGCAACTTTCCCCGCCCCTCACTCCGTGGGCCCTTTAAATGTTCCGGTTCCACCCCCTCCCGGTCCCGGCTCGGGCTGCCAGGAAGTCTATAAAAGCTGCCTGGGAGAAGGCGGGCGGGGAAAGCCCTGCGATTTCCCCGGCATGAAACGTCGGCCTCACCGACCACACCTCCTGCCCAGTGGCTCCGAGACCCCTTCGTAAGTGTTCTCCTGGCTCCCGCTTCAGACCTCCGCCCCCCACTTTCCTTAAGGAGCTTATTCGGGGTGGGAGGGAAGACGTCTCTGTGACCCCAGGCCGGAATCCTGGGAGTGCCCGGGGAAGCCCGAGAAAAGTGTAGAAAGCAGCAGCCTGGAAGGAGCTAACCCAGGTGAGCTGCCCCGTCCCCACCGGCGGCTAATGTCCGAGTCCTTTCTGTAATGGATTCGATGCCATCACCGGGGCAGTGCTCTTCAGTTCTGGAAAGGGCGCCTGAAGGTGTGGGTGTGTGCTGGGAGTAAGGGGCCTTGGGAGTGCACGGAGAAGTCCTGACCTGCCCGTTTTGTAAAAATGACCCCCTAATGGGAGTGCATCTCGCCCCGCTCTTTGCAGTAGAAGAGCATTCCCCTTTCCCCCGGAATCATGGCCCGCATGCCCCTGCAGTTAAGGCCCCCGTTTAATGCTGCCCCCCTTCTCTGTCCTCGGGACAAGATTTTTGCATTTGGTTCCCCGGCACTACAGCGGCCAGACTGAGGAGAGGAATGCATTGTCTGCCTCGGCCATCTCCTCGGAGGGGACCCACCTTGAGGTCAGCCTCAGGGCATCGGTTCTCTAAGGGAAGGGGGACTGTGATTCTGGGAGCTCTGGGACTGAACCAGACTAGAGCTGAGGGTTCAGGGGAGACTGTATAAACCCACAGATTTTAGCAATCATCCCAGCTAACTTCATCTTAAACTTGGGCCTCAAATGGAGCTGCCTGGGGAGATTGTCACTTCATACTGTTTGTATAACTGTATTCTCTGAGTTCTGGGTGATATTGGGAAATCCTCTGGAATGCTCCTCTGCTCTCTAATTTTTAGTTTCCTTTATCTTTGATCCACAATCAGGGTCCAAGTCCTCCAAGCAATGAGTTGTCTCGGGACCCACCCTTTTAATCAGGCTCTTAAACCGTGACTCATTCTGGCTTTCATATTGGGTTTGCCCAGAGAAAAAGCAGGAAGCAAAACCGATAGCCTGGAAATCAAAAGGGCCTTTAGAAATCATATAACGATACTGGGAGGGGCTTTAGAGATTATAACACTCCTTTTACAGATAAGGAAATTAAGAAAGAGGAAAAAATTATGTTTCTGATCTTCTGACTGGTAGTCTTCACCACAACCCACCTCAACGGGTTTCTCAAGGGTTTTTCACTGACAAATCTTAGTAGTCTGATCTATTGCCAATAGGAGGGTAGTGGGTAAAACTGGGGACTTGCTTAGTTCAAATCTGGCTTCAGACTCTTAATAGTTGTATGAGCTTGGGCAAATCACTTTACCCCCTCAGGCTCAGTTAATTGCCTTTTCCTCAAAGGGTAATTCTTCATTGTTATATATTAACTATAAAAAGCTATTGCTAGCTGTAATAATTATTTGTTGGTTTTCAAATGGAAACACCTGTTCCCAGAAATAAAAGCATATTGACATAAAGGCTACCAGATGCCCCAAAGTATCTATTGTGAATGTAAAGATGAGATAAATTCGATGTA
This sequence comes from Myrmecobius fasciatus, assembly GCA_023553655.1. NCBI lineage: Eukaryota > Metazoa > Chordata > Mammalia > Dasyuromorphia > Myrmecobiidae > Myrmecobius > Myrmecobius fasciatus. The sequence goes on from JAJPUD010000279.1 coordinate 698,292, forward strand.
ATATCTTTCAAAGGAAAGTTATAAACAAGGTACTATTAAAAGAAGTTCATGGATCTTTCAACAAAAGTTTAATAAAGTACCTGTTATGTCCTGGATACCAGGACAGAGCATGAGAGAGCTGGCCCAGCATAAAAGATGAATTGGACTAGGTATTGTATACCAGACCAATGGGGAAAGCCAGTGAAAAAGCCTAAGTTCCAGAGGTGAGTGTCTTGTGCAAGGAACAGGTAAGAGGTCAGTGTCTTGAATTTTAAAGTTAGAAGTGAGTAAAGAAGACTGAAGAGGTAGAAAGCAATTTGTGAGGGTCCTTAGAAGCCAGAGGAGCCCTGGAAGAATTAGAATTAGAATTGGAATAGAATCATTAGAATTAGGGGAAGGAGGTCACACTTGTACTTTAGAAAAATCTTTTTGATGATTGAGTACAGTATGTACTAGAATGGGAGGAGACAAGAAATAATGTTATACTTCATAGTAAAAGGGGAATTGGGAAAAGGAGAGGGGAGAGAGATTGAGTTTAAAAAGTCCATGACATACAATTCCAGATGTCCTGTAAACAGATGGAGATGAGGATGTTGCAGACATTTATTAGCTATGTAACCCTAGGCTAAATCTTGGTGATGGGCCCTTTTCCTTAATGGCATTATCTCTTCCTCAGCAGGATATGGGGGGTAAATGGTACCCGACAGTATAAGGGTGAACCTTACCTGATTTCACTAAAACACTGTGATAGGTGAAATCTGAAATAACTGAGAAAACAAAGGTTTGAGCTTTCAAGTATATCAGTTTATTAAGCAAAGCATGTCAATTGCATACCAGATCAGAACTAGACCTCAGCTTGGCCCTGCACCCTGAATAAAAGGGAAATAGATTTAAAAAAAAAATAACAGGATAGAAACTAGGATTCAAGATTAGGTAATATGATTTCTAATTGGAAGAAAGATTAAAGATTTTTTTAAACTAGGCAGGGGAGAATGAATGAGTACAATTTCCTAAAATCAGGGAAAGAGGTTTTTCCCCTGCCCCAAGTGTCTATATTCAATCAAAGGAAAAAGGAAACCACAACTCTTGGACTAATACTGAGCTAGTTTTCAATTTGCTTTAGTCATATAACCCAGAATTCCTTGCAACAGTCTTCAGGTCTGAGTAGGTTTCTAGTCAGTATAACTTGGTCCTCAGGTAAGGGTCTCTAAGCACTAGATAGAGATAGTCCAGCTTCCCAGCCATAAAGGGCTAGGTTTAAAAAATGCAATAAGTAAATAGTAATGCAATAAAGTTTTTTGTTTTTTTTGTTTTGTTGTTTTTTTTTACAAGAAAAATTGGACTAAACCTGTAACTGAAAAGAAAGGGAAATGAGCCAGATCCAGACTTAAGTCCTAAGGTAGTCAGTGTAGTTCATTTAATTTCCATATCCTGTGTGTCAATTTCTTCACTTGTCAGATGTTAGGGTTGAATTCCATAGTCTTAGAAATCCAAATAATAAATCTATGAGCCTGTGAACCTTAACATCATAGTTTGCTGTTATATAGGGAACTAGGTACCAGATGAAGACAATATTTCAACATAAGTGCATTAATGAAGTCCCCCAAGTGCCATGGGGGACAGTTGAGGTAAAATGGGGTAAAACCAAGACAGTTTTCATGGAAGAGGAATTGTTTTTGAGATGGGCATTAATGGAGGAATAGGGATTCAGCAGCATAGGAGGGACAGAGAAGGAAACAATATAAGCAAAGGATTGGTAGTGAGTGAGTAATGCATTTTGGGGCAGAAACTGATCTGGTTCAGCTGGAGTTGAAGGCTAAGGCTGCTGCCAGATAGTAAGGCCTTGAATAACAAAAGGAATTCAGACTTTACCTATAGGAAACCATTGAAGACAAGTATTAAGTGTCTGAAGCTGGATTTGAGGTCAAGTCCTCATGACTTCAGAATCAGCACTCTATCCACTGCAATATCTAGCTGCCCTGGTTTAATTTATTTTTAATACACATTGCTTTATGAGTCATGTTGGGAGAAAAAAAATCAAAGCAAAAGGAAAAACCATAAAAAAGATAAAAAACAAACAAACAAACAAAAAAAAAAAAAAACAAGTGAGCATAACGTGTGTTTTACATTGAGTCTCCTTAATTCCTTTTCTGGATCCAGACTTCTGTCCAAAGTCTGTTGGGATTGCTTTGGATCACTGAATCCTGAGAAGAACCAAATCTTTCATAGTTGATCACACATTCTTGCTGTTATTGTGTACACTGTATTCCTGGTTCTGCTTGTTTCACTCAGTATCAGTTTGTGTAAATCTTTCCAAGCTTTTCTAAAATCATCTTGTTCATTATTTTTTATAGAACAATAATATTCCATTATCTTCATATACCACAACTTATTCAATCATTCTTCAATTGATAGGCATCTACTCATTTTCCAAGTCTTTGCTATCACAAAAAGAACTACTATACACATTTTTACATATGTGTGCCTTTTCTCTCCTTTATGACTTCCTTGTGAACACCCTTTTTGTGCAGATGAGAAAACTGAATCCCAGGGAGGTTAGATCATATAGTGAATGAGAAGCAGCAAGAGAATTCAAGCCAACATGTTGAATCTCCAAAATCTGACTATCTTTACACTACTCTAACCTCCCTTCATGAACTACCAGTTGTGTCTAAGATTATTTTGGTATTAAGGATGCAGCACTTAGGAGAGAGAAAGTAGGAGAAAGACCTGTTAGGAGTCTCTCTCCTGCCTCCCTGGCCAGATAAGGAATTAGAGAGATCAACCCCTCTCTTTCCCCCCCTGTCTCTTAGAAAGACTTCTCTCCCAATTTTGAAATTCAACCAAAGCAAAACTTGAGGAAAGTTTCTATCTCTAAATATAGAAAGAGCATATGAATAAATTGAACATAGAGCAAAACAAAACCCTAGAAAAAGTACAAATTAAAATTAATTTTTCCCCATAAAAGTAGTTGCATTTTATTTGCTCAATAGTTTTCTTATTTTCAATTTTATTAATGTCTTCAATTATCAGGATTTCATTTAGATGTTTAATTAGGGATTTTTAATTTGTGCTGTTTTTTAAAATTTGTTTTGTTTTGGTTTTTGCTGAGGCAATTGGTGTTAAGTGACTTGCCTAGGATCACACAGCCAGGAAGTGTTAAGTTTCAGATTTTAACTTAGAGCACCAGCCCTGAAGTCAGGAGGATCTATCTATTATACCAATTAGCTGCTCCTAATTTGAGTTTTAAAAATTTTTTTAAAAGTCAAATTACTGGTCAAGGGATATGAACAGACAATTTTCAGATGATGAAATTAAAACCATCTCTAGTCATATGAAAAGTTGCTCCAAATCACTATTGATCAGAGAAATGCAAATTAAGACAACTCTGAGATACCACTACACACCTGTCAGATTGGCTAAAATGACAGGAAAAGATAACAATGAATGTTGGAGGGGATGTGGGAGGGCTGGGACACTAATACATTGCTGGTGGAACTGTGAACGGATCCAACCATTCTGGAGAGCAATTTGGAGCTATGCTCAAAAAGTTGTCAAACTGTGCATACCCTTTGACCCAGCAGTGTTTCTACTGGGCCTATATCCCAAAGAGATTTTAGAGGAGGGAAAGGGACACACATGTGCAAGAATGTTTGTGGCAGCCCTTTTTGTAGTGGCTAGAAACTGGAAACTGAAGGGATGCCCATCAATTGGAGAGTGGCTGAATAAATTATGGTATATGAATGTTATGGAATATTATTGCTCTGTAAGAAACGACCAGCAGGACGATTTCAGAGAGGCCTGGAGAGACTTGCATGAATTGATGCTGAGTGAAACGAGCAGAACCAGGAGATCATCATGCACAGCAACAACAGTATTACATGATGATCAATTCTGATGGACATGGCTCTCTGCAATAAAGAATTGTCTCAAACCAGTTCCAGTTATTCACTGAAGAAAACCATATACACCCAGAAAGAGGGACATGAAATATGGGCCACAACGTAACATTTTCATGATCTCTATTGACATTTGCTTGCATTGTGTTGCCTTTCTCTGATTTTTTTTTCTTGTAGATAGGATTTTTCTTGCATAACTTCTCAAGCATTTCAACATTATTAACATGTAGTGGACTTCCTGCCATCTGGGGGAAGGGAGGGGACTGGGGGTAAAATTTGTATTGGAAAGCTTTGTAAAGATCAAGGTTGGGGAACTACCCATACATATATTATACAAATAAAAAGCTTAAAAAAATAAAAAAAAATTTTAAAAAAAAAAGTCAAATTACTAATATCAAAAATGAAAAGGGTGAAGTACTACCAATGAAAATAAAGTTAAAAGCAACTATTAGGAGTTATTTTATCCAATTATATGCCAGTAGAATTGATAATTTCAGTGAAATGGATGACTATTTACAAAAATATAAACTAACCAGGTTAAGAAAAAGAAAAAATAGAATACTTAAATAACCCTATCTTTAAAAAAGTAATTGAACCAGCGCAGCTAGGTAGATAGAGCACCAGCCTGAAGTCAGGAGGACCCGAGTTCAAATCTAGTCTCAGACATTTCCTAGCTGTGTGACCCTGGGCAAGTCACTTAACCCCAATTGCCCCAGCAAAAAGAAAAAAAAAAAGTAATTGAACCAAGCCATCCGTAAGAAAAAAATCCACAATATCAGATGAATTCACAAGTGGTTAAAATAGGTTAAAAAAAGGTATCCTACCATTCCTTTTGTGACACAGATAAGGTTCCAATACCTAACCCAGGAAGAGGAAAAAGAAGACTTATAGACCAGTTTCCATAATTTTAAAAATTTTAATTAAAATACTAGCAAAGAGATTATTGTAATATTGTAATATATCACAAAAACCACACACTGTGACCACATAATGAACTAACCCTGCAGTCTTAATATGGAGTGTTTTTAAAAATAAGTAGCATTTAAAATCAAGAGCAAGTATTAAGTCTCCCCAATAATATTAGGAGTTATCACCATTATTATTCAATATTATACCAGAGATACCAGAAAAAAAATTAAAGAATAAAAATAGACAATGAAGAAACAAAATCATTATTCTTTGCAGATGTTATGATGATATACCTCGAGCACCCTAGGGAATCAACTAAAAAAACCAGTTGAAACAATTAACAACTTTAGCAAAGTTTCGGGATATTGTTGCAAGTAAATTCAGCTAAGATAAACTGAGGTACAAACTACAAGCAAAATCAGTTTATTAACAGTGATACATATAATAAAATGGGTTAGGTTAGCTGCCTCAGTAATATCACTAACCCCAAAGAAAAGGTTACCCTCTTTATTAACATTCAGGAAAGAAGAGTGTCTTGGTAGTCAATGACACATTACAATTAGCTATGCTAAGAAAAGTGGGCTGATATTCAGGTGAAACTTAGTTTCTTGTTGGAATAGTCAATTTTTCATTTTTGTGACATTGGTTTGCCATGTTTAGCACCTTTCAACTCTTTTTTGGAAAAGAACATTCATAATAATATTCTGGTCTGAGTTTTCAGAATAGGATATAAATGTTTAGTCATTTTAATTTCTTCAACCTGAACCCTGTCTTATTCTTAACATTTTCTGTGCCAACTTTTACATGGGAGTCACCAAATATCAGAATTCCTATTGGTTTAGTTTGAAGTTCACCATCTGCAATGGATGTCAATGTATTTATTATTACACCTTCTAAATGGTCTTTTTTGCTTATGCTTATTAAGAGCATCTACAAGGTGATATGACAAAGTATCCCATGAAATTTTTATTTTTAGTTGTTTTGGGACACTTAATGAAACAATTTCTTTGATTCTTTTGTCTTTCTAAGAATGTTTGCTATCCTTCCCATTAGCTTAACATTTATTTGTGAGACTATCACTATATGAGTCAGTTTATCCAAAAGTACATCAAGCCATTGGACACAAAATCCCACATTTAGAGTATCTACTTGAGTTCATCTTTTTAAGATTAAAAGTTATGTTTCTCAGCAGCTTCTGTCCCCCTTTTTTATCACTCTACTGCCATTTATGTGAGGGAGTCACACAAGATTGTTTATTTTCACTTCTGAGGTTGACTTGCCAGAGAATCTTGTCACTTAGTGGGCAACCAGCTGGTGATGAATCTTCCTACTTTGGTACTCAGTCTGTCACCAAAACTGTATGTGAAGCTTTTCTAGTATAGCAGAGCCTTCCAGAACTTAAGGTTTATTGGCAGAATCTTCAAAGAACCAAGATCCCCTCCATGAAATAAGATAGTAGAGAAGGATTTTGCATAGTTTTTTATTATTCTAAAAACTTGAAATTGGACTAGCTAAGAGTACATTTGGGAGAGTAAGTAGGATCTAGGGGCTAATTAGGAGTCTCAGTGGTCATCTCATCTAATCCATACCTGAACGTGCATTTCCTGGACAATATCCCCGACCAATAGTCATCAGCTGGAAGAATTGCAGTGAAAGAGAATCACCTGCCTCCTGCAACAATTCATTCATCTTTTGAGCAATTCTTAATTGCTAAGAAGTTGTTTGTTTTTTTTTTAATTTTGTTTTGTTTTGTTTTACTTAAACTAAAATATGCTTACCTGAAACTATCTGTGGCTCCTCATTCCTCCCTCTGGAGCCAAGCAAAACAAGTCAAAGTCTTGCCTCTTCCATAACACTAAAAGATTATGGTCCCTAAGGTACTTTGAATTCTTGCAAACATACTGCCACTTGAGGAGGAAGTAGCAGGGGATGAGATGGTCTTAAATAGCATGGAGTACTCCTCCTCTTCAGTTTATTTTGGTTTTGGGTCTGTCAAGATTAAATGACTTGCCCAGGTTCACACAGCTAGTAATTGCCTAAGACTAGCTTTGAACTCAGGTCCTCTTCACCAGGGATGGTATTCTATCTACTATGCCATGTTGCTGCCTTTTTTGTTTTTGTTTTGTTGGTCTGTGTTGAAAAAAGAAGCAACCAAAGTTTTCCCTAGGAGCCTAAAATCCATTTTTGTTCAAGCTTTTGTATGGGACTTGGTTCTCTCCTTCCCTTTTTTTTTTTGTTCCCCATGACCCCTTCCCTACCATTTTTTTTGTTTTTTTTTAAAGCATATATTTTTCACAAATCATATAAATGTATAGCAATAGTAGTAATCATATTCTTTTTAGTATCTTTTTATTTTCCCAAATACATGCAAAGTTAGTTTTCAATGTTTACCTTTGAAAAATCTTTTGTTCCAAATTTTTCTCCTTTCCCCAGCCTCACCCATAGACAGCAACTAATCCAATATAGGTTAAACATGTACAATTCTTCTAAACTTATTTCCATATTTGTCATGCTGCACAAGAAAAATCAGGTCAAAAGGTGAAAGGAAAAAAAAAACACCAGAAAAAAGAACAAAAAGTGAAAATACTATGCTTTGATCCACATTCAGTCCCCATAGTCCTCTCTCTGGATGCAGATGGCTCTCTCCATCCCAAATCTATTGGAATTGCCCTGAATCACCTGTTTTTTGAAAAGAGCCATGTCCGTCACTGATCTTCACATAATCTTGTTGCTGTGTACATAGTTCCTTTGGTTCTACTCACTTCTCTTAACATCAGTTCATACAAGTCTTTCCAGAAATCATCCTGTTTGTCAGAGCAATAATATTCCATTACATTCATATGCCATAACTAATTTAGCCATTCTCCAACTGATGGGACTCAATTTCAGCTGAACTCAATTTCTAGTTCCATGCCTTTATAAAAAAAGGCTATTAATATTTTTGCATATATAGCTCCTTTTCACCTTTTTTATGATCTTTTGGGATGCATTCAGTATCCAGGAGAGACACTGCTGGATCAAAGAATATGCAGTTTCTCTGTCACTAATTTCTTTTTTCTCCCCATCCCAGAGATCCTGTATTAACCCGTCCTGATTCAGGCCACCTTGACTCTGAAGTTACCATGGCAAACAAGGGAGATTCCATCATCCGAATCCCCCCCTACCACTTCATCCACGTGCTTGACCAGAACAGCAACGTGTCCCGGGTGGAGGTTGGCCCCAAGACCTACATCCGGCAGGACAATGAAAGGTCAGTGGAGCTCATGAACTAGTGAGTCCTGAAAAGGAGAGAGAGCTAGAAAAAGGAAAGTTTGGGGCTGGGGAGGGATAAACCTTATTGATATACTCTCCAGGTCACTTATCTCTGTCTTCCTGCCTAGGTAGGAGTAAAACCTCAGTACGTGGGGAGGCAGGTCTGCTGGAAGACCCTTCCTTGCTCACCTATTCCATCCTTTCGTTCTCTGGGAGTTCACATCTGGAGCACTGACCAGGATTATGTTCGAAGTGGGAAGGCTTAGAGGAAGAGGGACGATCTTTGAGATCTCTCATACTTTCCCTTTGTTCACCAGGGTCCTATTTGCCCCAGCACGGATGGTGACAGTCCCACCACGACATTACTGCATTGTGTCTAACCCCGTAGCCCGAGATAAAGAGGGCTCTGTGCTGTTTGATGCAGCTACAGGACAAGTCCGACTTCGTCATGCAGACCTGGAGATCCGGCTGGCCCAGGACCCCTTCCCACTGTACCCAGGAGAGGAGCTGGAACAGGTACCCAGAATATCTCCAGAGTCCTTCCTCTGCCAGGAAATAATGGATGAGGGGCAGGGCATTTGCTAATGCTAAAATTCAGTTGGATAGAATTGAATGATGAAGGAATTCTCTCTGCCTCCTCTCCACTTTTGAGCATCAGCATTCTCTGTGTACCACTTGCCATTCCTTTAGCACATTCATACTTTCTCACTACCACAGTTTTGTTTACAGTTGCCAATAGCCCTCTTTGCCTGTTAGTAATTGACCAATAACTAAATTATTTCACATGCTGCTATGGAGCAGAGTTCTTACAGAGTTTTGCTGGGAGCTGTGGCAACATTGTTAGTTCTTTTAAACATTTCAACATTTGTTGACACAGATCACATGCTACTTACATAATTATTAAAAAGAATAACGTGGGAGAGGAAGGGAAGAAATACCTGGGTGGGATTTCTCCATTAGCATGACCTGCACTACTTAGACAAGTCATTTATTTCTAGAGTTTATCATCTTTATTTCTTTTTAAACATTTTTACTTAGTTTTGAGTCTAAATCCTACCCTTCTTCTTTTTCCTTTCCCACTTTCCTGAAATGATCAATTACATATAGACTATAGATGTGAAGCAATTATGTAAAACATTTCCATATTAGTCACTTTGTACTAGAATACTCAAAAGGAAAAATAATTAAAGAAAGTGGAAAATAATTCAGTTAGTATTCAGTCAATATCATTTCTTTTTTCTGGAGGTGGATAACATGCTTCATCATGTAGAATAGCTAAGTTATTCACAGTTCTTCATTAAACAATATTGCTGTTACCTATACAGTGTTCTGCTTCTGTTCACTTTACTATGCATCAGTTCATTTAAGTCTTTCCAGGTTTTTCTGAAATCATCCTGCTTGTCATTTCTTATAGCATTATACTATTCCGTTACAATCATTCATCACAGCTTATTTAGCCATCCCCCAATTTCATTTCCAATTCTTAGCCACCACAAAAAGAGCTGCTCTAGATATTTTTGTACAAATTTTCCATTTTTTGGATGTCTTTGGGATATAGCCAAGCCCTGGTATTGTTGGATTACAGAGTTTTTTAGACCTTTGGGTGCAGTTCCAAATTTCTCTCTAAAATGATTGAATCAGCTCACAACTGCATCAATAGCACATTTATGTCTCAGTTTTTCTACATGCCTCCAACACCCAATATTTTCTTTTTTTGTCATATTAGCTACTCTGATCAGTGTGAGGTGGTACCTCAGAATTGCTTAAATTTCCATTTTTCTGATCAATGATGATTTGGAGCATTTTTTCATGACTATAAATAGCTTTCATTTCATTGTCTGAAAACTACCTATTTATATCCTTTGATCATTTATCAATTGGGGAATGACATAAAGAGAACTGAGTCAAACTTATAAAAATATATTTGAGAAATGAAGACTTATCAGAGATACCTGTTGCAAATTTTCCCCTCACTCTTCTGCTTTCCTTATAATTTTGGTTGCATTGATTTTTGTTTGTGAAAAATATTTTTAATTCTATATAATCAAAATTTCTATTTTATATTTTGTAACACTCTGTCTTCTTTGGTCCTAAATTTTTCCCTTATCTATAAATCTAGCAGATAGACTAGTCCATGCCCTCTCTCTCTCTTTTTTTGCTTTTTGCTGAGGCAATTGAGGTTAAGTGACTTGCCCAGGGTCATACAGCTAGGGAATGTTAAGTGTCTGAGACCAGATTTGAATTCAGATGCTCCTGACTTCAGGACTGGTGTTCTAGTCCATGTTCTCTTAATTTGCTTATGTCATCATTTTAAAATAAAGGCATTGAACCAGAATGGCATTAACATCCTTCCCCATTGTACCTGTGAGTCTGACTGTTCTGGACAGAGTGGCAACAGAATAAATGTATTTAGAGCAGAACATATTGCCTATCCCATTCTTTTACCCTGGACCCTCTTTCCCCTAATGCATTAATCATTTATTAATTTTTATGTATTATCACAATCTTTCCCTCCCCCTAATTTCCACAATTACCTGTTTTCCTCAGGTAGAAACATTTCATCTCATTTAACTGTTTCTTGCTGGATGAGTATTTGTGTGTGTGTGTACATACATGTATAAAAATACATATACACTCATATGCATGTGTGTATTTGTATATACATACACCCATTTGTCCAAGTAAAAATTACTTCTTCATAAAGTGGGGAGAAAAAAAAAACAAAAATTTTTTTCCCTTAAACATTAGACTGTTTTGATTAAATGGTTCCTAACCTTCTCCAATGGCTTCTGCCATAGTACCTCTGTCTCTGGGAGACATACTGATGTGGTGGAGCCTAAAATAATGTAGGTACTGATGCAAGTAGGACGATTATGGAAGCTGGGAGGAGAGTTTAGGTTGATGGAAGGTTGAGCTCCTTGCCTGCAGCAGTCATGGGTTCACAGGAGCAGAAACCTTGAAGCCTTATCTATTGAAGCCTCTGGTTATATTCCAACTGGAAACACATCATGACTACCTATAGGGATAAACAAATCAGATACAAATTAACTCTGGAGGTGGAGATACTTTAGTAGCTCTGGGCCTCAGTACAGAAGCTGGTGGAGTTTACCAGGAAATAAGAAGTTTCAAGAGGAGCAGAGGAGGAGCATTCAAAGGGGGAAGGGAAACAATCATTGCAGAGCTATATGACGATATAGAACATTATGGGCAGTGTAACAGGAAATTCCCCTCTAAAATATTCAGCTAGAAATTTTTCCAATAATGAGGCAATTCCTTATTTTCTGTTTTTTTTTTCCCTCAACTCTATTAGAAATGTGTTGTTTTGTTTTGTTTTTTAATTATAGGATGTTCCAAAATATTTAGTACATTTTTAGAAAACTGAAGCGTAAGACTACATTAAGACTTTCTGGAAATCTCAAAACCCTATCTCCCTCTAATTTTCACCCTTTTATTCCCAATTCTTCCCTCTGTGGCTAAATAAACTAAAGCCAATCCTTTTCTACATGTCGGCCCTTAAAGTGCTCAAAAGCAGCAGTCATATCTGAGTTTTTTTTTCTAATTTCATTCTTTATACTGTACAGAAAATTAGTTTTTCACATGTTTCAAGGACATTCTCATCCTCTCTCTCTGGCCTTCTTTCTAAATCCATTCTAGTCTCTCTCCCATTTTCCCCTCCCATCATCTGTACTGGGGGGGGGGGGAGAATGGGGGAAAAAATCCCTTGCAATGTGTATATGTAGAGCTAAAAGCAATTCCCATCTCGAGCATGTCCAAAAATGTTTTTTTTTTGTTCTTCACCAGATGATATATCCAGCCCCAATCCCTTACTATCCCCAACTTTTTCTCTCCTCCTCAGGACCACTGCAGCCTTCTCAGCCTAGAAGTTTGTGTTGTATCATGGCCCTTCTGATTGGCTGGTTCCTACAGGTTACCTCTGTTTTAAGGAAGGCACCCAGATTAGCCATAGTTCATTCCTCATTGGGTTCCAATGGCTCTCTAAGCCTTTCCCTTTTCCCTTCTTTTTTAGTTTCTTTATACATGTTGTCTTCCCTTACTGTATAAGTTCCCTGAGGGCAGCAAAGGTATTTCCTTTTGCTTCTAGTTGTAAGCAGGTGGTCAGAGGAGACTAGCACCTCTGGTGGGAGCTGCTGAGCCCCTTCAGGGCTGCTTTCCACCTTTGGTGATCACCTGCACCCATCCCCCAACTGGGGCTACAAGAGTCTGCTTTTGTACTGCAGCCACATCTTAATAAACAGTGTCAGCTGACTGAGGTCCCTGAGGGGCCTTAAATCCCTCAGTGATTTCTGGGTGTTTAATCCAGACACGGGAAGACTGAGGAAGGGGCTAGAAAAGGTGCCCTAAAAAACGGTCTGCTGCACCTAACCTAACCCTAGTCTGCCTAATGTGGGAGGTGACTATTGTGGGAAATAATGACTTAGACCCCGTTTTATTTAAACCCCTACCTGATTTTCAATCAGTGTTATTCAGTTTGATATAATTCCATAAGGGAAGTAATTATTTTTAGTGATAGATTTTTCCACTAATATATATTCAGTCAGTATAATCAACTAGTATTAATATTATATTATATTATTATATATCATATATAACATAATATATAATATATAATATACATATTATACATAATATCTAATAGTATATAAATATCTATTACAAGTATTTTGTTAACTATTATAGTTCTTGGGTTTGTTTTGGCAGATAAGACATATTGTCTGCAGTTATTTTAAATGAAATTTTTTTTTTCTGTATCTTGCTGCTGGGTTTTGTTGGTAGTAAATAGAAATACTATTTATTTGAATTCATTTTATATCCTTCAGTGTTGCTGAAGTTGTTGATTTTTTCATCTAGTCTTTTAGTTGATTCTCTGGGGTTCTCTTTAAGTATACTATTATTATGTAAAAAGAAGGATAACTTTGTATGCCCAGTACTATTTTTATTCCTTTTCATTGCCTTATTGCTATAGTTAGCATTTCTAATATAATATTGAATAATTGTGGTGATAATGGACATTCTTGCCTCAATAATGATTTTATTAGGAAGGCTTCATTACACATGATGCTTGCTCTTAGTTTTAGAGAGATACTACTTATTTAAAGAAAGGTTTAATTTATTCCTATGCTTTCTAGTGTTTTTAGTTAGAATGAGTGTTGTATTTTATTAAAGACTTTTTCTGTATTTGATTTAATTGTATGACTTTTGTTATTGATGTGGTCAATTATGCTGAACTAGCCCTGCTTTCCTGCAATAAATCCCACTTGGTCATTAAAAAATTATATATATCTTTATTTGGAGTTGACTAGATAAGATAAGAGATTCTTTCTTGTTACAAAGTTCATTTCCTTGATTATAGGCAGATAACTAAAGGACCTCCACCCTTTCTGCTGAGTAGGTAATCTAGTCTGGCACGCTAGAGATGCCTCAATGATATGGAAAATCCCCCAACTATTTCTGATGGTCTCTCAATCTTGCCATCACTTTGCTGGGGAAACAGGCCTATGGGCATTTTGGCCAATAGCTAACACTGCCTTCAAGTTACCAGAGCTGCCTACAACTCTCTCTTGGTTAATGGGGCCAGTGAATGACCATCAGCTTGGCCATTTTTGGAACCCTCGAGGTCACCCATTGTACCCGTGAACTGAAGGTTCTCCTGAGCAGGCAAACAATAGGTCTATTAACCAGACTGTGAATTTTACTTTGTGTCAGCTGAATCTTCTGTGTATCAAGCACTATAAAAGTGAGCCCCTGCAGAAAGGGAGCATCTCAGATGGCTCTGCCCAAGTTTCTTTTGTTGTAAATTGGGTGTTTTTGACCCTCACACTATCCCACACTATGGTCAAAACAAAAAATGGTGCCATCTTGGTCCTCTTCAAGCTTGAAGAACAATTACCAGCCCTTTGTATCTAGCACAGTGCCTGGCACATAATAAGTTCTTAATAAATGCTTATTGACTTGACTTGCTACATAACACATATGACTCATGTTGAGCTTGTAAAATACTTTTAAAATCTCATTCCTTTCACGAGAATTTTTGTCTACTCACACATCCCAGTTTTGTACTTGTGAAATTTTTTGTTTGTTTTTTAACCAAAGTGTTGCATTTTAAATTTAATGGAGTAGGAAAAAAATTTAATAAATTTGGTCCACTCTTCTACCTGTTCTAATATTCATGGATTTGTACTCATTCATGTTATACATTCATTCTTCCTCATGGGATCAGCATATTTCCCAAACACTAAGAACAACAGTACCCTAGAGAGAGCATTCTGCTAGAGTTCATTCCAGGTTGGTTTACTGCATCTTATTTTTTAAATTCCATTCTTTTTACCTATGTCTAAATCTCCCTATCTCCCATCTCTATCTGTCTTGTCCTCAACACCATTGTGCTGGACTTTTATTAATGGCCTGACAAAATTTGTCTATGATATTTTCCAAATCTAGAAAAGAAATAGCCCAGGATTATTTGTCTTTTAAGAGTATTCATACTGGTACATAGCAATTAGTGACTTTCTTTTTAAGGATCCACAAACCACCCCTTTAAAAATTTTGTCAGCAATAAACTTGCTAGAAACAGGAGAATATCATACACAGTAACAGCAACAACAGTGATCTAAGCCAATTCCAAAAGAGTCATGATGGAAAATGCTATCCACATTCAGGGGAAAAAAAAAACTATGGAGTCTGAATGCAGATCAAAGGACACTTTTTAATTTTTTCTTTCCTGTGTTTTTTTTTTCTAATTCTTTCACAACATGACTAATGTGGAAATTTGGTTGATATGAGAATACAGGTGTAATTTATGTTAGATTGCTTGCCATCTTGAGGAGGGTGATTGGGATAGATGAAGGTAGAAAAACAATGGAACTCAAAATCTTTTAAGAATGTTGAATTATTAATATGTAGTGGACTTCCTGCCATCTAGGGGAGGGGAGGGGACTGGGGGTAAAATTTGTAATGGAAAGTTTTGTAAAGATCAATGTTGGGGAACTACCCATATATATGTTATACAAATAAAAAGCTTTAATTAAAAAAAAAAAAAAAGAAGGTACACCTTGAAATAAATGCTTGAAATGAAAAATAAATAAATAAATAAATGTTGAGGGGCAGCTAGGTAGTGCAGTGGATAGAACATCAGCCCAGAAATCAGGAGGACCTGAGTTCAAATTTGACCTCAGACACTTAACACTTCCTGGCTATGTGACTCTGGGCAAGTCATTTAACCCCAATTGCCTCAGCAAAAAAAAAAAAAAAAAGTAAATGTTAAACTATTTTTATATGTAAGTAGAAAAAGTAAAATACTCTTAAGTGGAAAAATAAAATAAAAAAAATTAATAAACTAGCTAGCATACAATTTGAAAATCTGCCTTCCATTTTTTTTCAAAGTAGAACATTTGAATGTCTCAAATAATATTTCTTCCTATTCCTCATGATTCTGCTTAACTACTATTGATAGTTTTTAAGTCACATATACAAGTCCTTTTAGGATTCTGGGACAGAGTTCACCCTGGCACAGTGGCTTGACCATAATTGAGAACAGCTATAACTGTCTATAATTTCATTTGACGACTTTTCTTTCAATGCCCTGTTAACCATTTTTGATCAATATTTCCCAGTCTAAAGGTCATTCTTCTTGGTAGAGAAAAAAGAGAAGCAAAATGAGTTGAGTAGTTCTTCCGTCTTTCAGTTTTTAGCACTGTCCCATCACCTTGAGAGGTGGTCCTCTTATTACATTATCTTATATTATATCCAAAACTCTATTTTGTGGTCAATATTGTTTATCACATGTCCTAGATCTTTTGCAGCTTTAGTGTTCTTGGCATTCTTACAGATTCAGAATACGTTTTTGAATTTTGTCTCAGTTACTTTGCTCATTTGCTTTTCCAAATTCAGTGTTTATCAGTGATGTGTATATAACCTTTTGGTCTCATTGACACATTTTTCTTACTCATGGGAATCATTTATGTTCACCAACAAAATTTATTCTTGAGGAGTTCCTGTTTCCTCCTTTCCCCTTCCCTCAATCCTTTATTAAACTACTCATCCTTAAGAATTTCAGATCTAGTTTCAAACCAGTTCCAATTGGTCAGTGATGAAGAAAGCCATTTACACCCAGAGAGAGGCCTGTGGGATCTGAATGTGGACCACAACATAGCACTTTCATGCTCTCTGTTGATGTTTGCTTGCATTTTGTTTTCCTTCTCAAGTTTTTTTTTCTTGTAAATCCGATTTTTCTTGTAGAGCAAGATAACTGTATACATATGTGTGTGTATATATATTTGATCATATATTTTAACATAATTAACATGATTTAGACTACCTGCCATCTATGGGAGGGGGTGGGGGAAGGAGAGAAAAATTTGGAACAGAAAGCTTTGCAAGGGCCAATGTTGAAAAACTATCCATGCATATGTTTTGCAAATAAAAAGCTTTAATTAAAAAAAAAGAATTTCAGATCTAGGATTCTATCTTTTTCTGAATGCTTTGAAATATGGTCTTGCAAAATTAAAGGTCAAGATAAAGATGTGTCACATTCTCATGCTCCTTGATTGATGTTTGCTTACATTGTGTTTCCTTTATCTGATTTTTCTTTCTTGTAGATATGATTTTTCTTGCACAACAATGATAAGGGTGGAAATATGTATACATATATTCAATTTGCCAATATTTTAACATAATTAACATGTAGTGGATATCCTGCCATCTAGGGGAGGAGTGGGGAGTTGGGGGGAAAAATTTGTAACGGAAAGCTATGTAAGGGTTATTGTTGAAGAATTACCCACACATATGTTATGCAAATAAAATAAAAAAATAAATTAAAAAAAAAAAAAGATTCCAGGTCCAGGGCTCTGTCTCCTCCTTCACACAATTGTGTGACATTTGGGCATTTACTACTTATGCCCAGAAAAGGACTTTGCACTCTCTGATAAAATACAGCCCTTCAGAATTCTCCACTGATACTTTCAGGAAAACCAGACCTAGAGGAAATGGACAGAAGACTTGCTGCTAAGGGTTCCTTTTCATTGTTCTCTTTACATGGCAGAACTGGATTAGCCACTTCCAAAACTGGGTGCCCACCTAGAATTTCAGGCCCTCCCATCCTAATTCTGAGGGCCCAGGAATGGATCATGGATTTCTCTTCTCTTCTCCTAGGATATAACCCCACTTCAGGTGGTCCTACCCAATACAGCGCTGCACCTTAAGGCTTTACTTGACTTTGAAGATGAGAATGGGGACAGAAGAATAGCAGGAGATGAGTGGCTCTTCGAAGGGCCTGGTAAGTCACATGGGATCTGACCTCCTTCTGCAGGTTTCATCCTGGGTAGAGTAGGAAGGATCCCCGATCACTCACCTCTCTTGCTCTCCCCTGTTTCCTCCTTTATTTTATCAATTGTGAAAAGAAACCCCAAAATATAAAATAAAGAAAAGGAGCAGGATGGTGTGTGATTCCCTCTCCTCAGGCTCCAGAAGGTTGGCTTTTCATGGGATCCAGGCCCTGCAAGGAGCCACTTCTGACACTCCTGGAAAGTTGCTGAGATCAGGGTGACATTCGGGGTTCAAGCAATCTCTGGTCCCATTAAGTTAGATTTAAACTGTATGATGGTAAGTTTTCTGAACAATATAATAGCATCTTCTACCCTTTCCAGGCACATACATCCCCCAGAAGGAGGTGGAAGTGGTAGAGACAATCCAGGCCACAGTGATTCGACATAACCAAGCTCTTCGCCTGCGGGCCCGGAAGGAATGTCAGGACCGGGATGGCAAAACGAGAGTGACAGGTAAGGGGGTAGGAGGCTGGGGCAGGGAGACGGGAGTGATCTGGAGGGAGGAGAACAAGATGGGTGGATGTGTTTACAAAGGGAAGGGTTGAGGGCAAGCAGAGGGGCTGGAGGAAACCGTGAACGTGGAGAGTCTCAGGGCCTTAGCAGAGGCCCTAGATGAGAAAACAAGTAAGTTCAAGAGAATGATAGAGTATCTGAAGGAGATAGCTAAATACTAACACTTCTGAATTCTCCATCCTAAAGAGGTTTGTTTTTTCAGAGATCAGCCTTTAAAAAACACAACATTGCTGAGGTCAGAAAGCAAGAGAAATGAACAGTAACGAGCAGAATTTGTCAGTAGAAGTTTGAGACAAGTCCTTGCCCTGCATCTGTCTGTTATAGGGAAGGGTATTCATCCCCAGAACCCAGGAAGATGGTCTTTTCAGGGCTTTGCCAAATTTTCAAACCTTTAACATGACTGTCCTTCCTTGGTTAGGAGAAGAATGGCTGGTGCGCTCAGTAGGGGCCTACCTCCCAGGTGTGTTTGAGGAGGTTCTGGATGTGGTCAACGCTGTGGTCCTCACAGACAAGGTACATAAGCTCTGAGGAATTGGGAGGGATCCCACAAAGACCAAAGAAAACTGAGTGGGGAGACTGTCACAGGCAGTGTGGGTTAGGGATGGGGTGGCTAAGGAAGATAATAAGTAGTGATCTTTCTAAGCTCACTTTTCAAGAATCTAGCCCAATGGTTCTGAACACCAGGGTCTCTAATTTAAAAAAAAAATTAATTTGGTATATTTCAGTAACCTTGGTTTCCTTTATGATCCTACACATTTTATTTTATGTATTTAAAAGCTCTTCTGAGGTGGGGTCTGTGGGTTTTTCCAGCCTCCTTAAAAGGTCCATGACACAAGAATAAGTTAACCTCCTTCTAGCCTGACCAGCAGGTGTTGGGCAGTCACCCTGAAACTAGGGTGAATGGAAAACCTTTTTATATCAGTACACTTTCCTAAGCCCCTTAGATGTGGAAGTGATTGGGAGGGACCAGTTGGAGCTGAGACTGCTCGCAGAGTATTAGTGAATAGAAAGGGCAGCTCTGCGCTGTGGCCAGAGCGGATGTTAGAGGCCAGAGGCCCTTCTCGATTCCCTCTCCCTTCTCCTCAGATAGCCCTGCACCT
The DNA here is from genome assembly GCA_023553655.1 of Myrmecobius fasciatus. NCBI lineage: Eukaryota > Metazoa > Chordata > Mammalia > Dasyuromorphia > Myrmecobiidae > Myrmecobius > Myrmecobius fasciatus. The sequence goes on from JAJPUD010000279.1 coordinate 717,285, forward strand.
GCGGGCCCTGCAGAACTTCCGGGATGTCAGGGGCATGCTGCACCACACCGGAGAAGAGTGGCTGGTCACCCAAGCGGACGCAGAAGCCCACGTGCCCGATGTGTACGAGGAAGTGCTGGGGATTGTGAACATCACGACCCTGGGACCACGGAACTACTGCGTGATCCTGGACCCCGTGGGGCCCGACGGCAAGAACCAGCTGGGACACAAGCGCGTGGTGAAGGTGAGGGGGCCGGTGAGGGCCTCGCGAGGGGACACTTGGGGAGGAGCCTCGGTCACGACTACCTTTCCTGACAGGGGGAGAAATCGTTCTTCCTTCATCCTGGAGAGAGTTTAGAGGAGGGCATCCAGGAGGTGTTTGTGCTCTCCGAAGACGAAGGGCTGCTGCTGAGGGCCCTCCAGCCCCTGGAAGAAGGAGATGATGGGGAGAATGGTAAGAAAAGGCGGGCCGGAGACCGCTGGCTGATTAGGGGACCCCTGGAATATGTCCCCCCAGCCAAAGTAGAAGTCATAGAGCAGCGACAGGCCATCCCTCTGGATGAGAATGAGGGCATCTACGTGCGGGACATCAAGACTGGCAAGGTAGGTCTCGTTTCCAAACCCGGATCTGGACCCTAACCATCGTTGCTAGAAGTGACGTGCCCTTGCAGTTCTGTGACTCTCTCTGCATATGCTGTCTCAGTGGGTCCTGATAAGTCCTGGAGGAACCTGCTCTTAGCGTCTTCATTTTGCAGATGAGGAAATTGAGGCAGACAGAGATTAAATGACTTGGATCACAGAACTAACAAGGGTCTGAGGCTGGATTTGAGCACAAATCTCCCTAATTCCAAGTCCAGCACACTCCCCATCAGTCTGCCTTGATTGAGCTGGAACTGCCTCAGGTGCCTGCCCCAGCTCCAGAACCCCATCGCTACCGCCAAGCTCTTAAAGTGAGCTGGCTCTTAAAGAAATTCCAAAAGAATTTATTTCCCTTCTCTGACACCTTACCCCACTTCTCCAACAAACCCCTCGGTTTTTTCTTTTTTTAGATGAAGAAACAGAAGTCCAGAATGGAAAGGCAGGCTCCCCTCAATTGGTCAGTCAATAAATCAGACAACCAATAAGTGACAGAACTTCAGTCTAATCTGGTAAACATTTATTAAGCACCTACTGAGTACCAGACACTGCTCAGCTCTAGGGATTCAAAGAGAGACCACAGTCCTGGCCCTCAGAAACCTCCCAATTAAATAGAAGTGACAGCAGTAATCAACAAAGGGAAGGCTCTGGGAGTAAGAGGGATTGGGAATTAGGCAACACAGGGCTTCTTGGAGGTGGGATTTTAGCTGAGACTTGAAGGAACTGGGAGGCAGAAATGAGGAGGAAGAACATTGCAGCTAGGAGGGAACAGTCAGAGAAAATGCCTGGTGCTCAGAGTAAATCAAAAGGCCCAAGCAGTGGCCCCCTCACTAGATAATTCTGCCAGGCCTTGGCCTAATTTATTTTTCTGGATTTTAATACTAACCAGAAAAAAGTATGTGAATGTAAACAATCTGGTCCCAGGCTGATAGTCAAAACTTTGATCGGGGTTTCCCATGTCTTTGTCTTATTACTATGCCTAAAACACCATGTCCATCTCCCTTAAAATTCCAGAGGGGAAAATGTTGTCTTCTATCTGCCCGTCTTTGTCTTGATGTATTAGAAACTTGCACATTCCCTTTTTCCTTGGAAATAAACTTTGAGAAACCTGCTCCTGTGGTCAGCTGCCTAGGGCTGGTGAAAAGAAGTACCATCTACAAGTCTAAGAGAAAGCTAATCCCAGTGACTAAGAGGAAAACAGGAAGGAGATACTGATGCAGCATAAGGCCTAAAGAGAGGGCCCTTCTATTAGTGATTCATTGATCAGGGAAGGTTTAGAAAATTAGTTTTTGAAAAATCTAGATGCTGAAGGCAGAAGTCTAGAGCTTGGCTTAAAGAAAGAGCTGGAGTCCCATCAAAGCTGGACCAGATCAGCCAGGCCTAAGATGAAGTTTGTATTTTTCCCAGATATGCCCATGAATAACAGAATCCATAATATAAATTGATGATATGTATGATATAATACAATAACATATAATAACATAATATAATCCATAACACTATAGTAGTCCCTGCTTTTGGGGAAACTAAGGGTGTCAGATTGCTTGAGATTTGAAATTTTGAGCTCTACTAGGGCTAAAGTTGACCAGGTGTTGACACTGAGTTTCAAACCAACATGGTAAACCCCCAAGAATCAGGGAGCCATGGGTTGCTTGAGGAGGGACAAACTGGCCTTGTTGGAAAAATGGAGAACGTTGAAGTTTCCATTCAACTATGGGATCAGACTCTGAGAAGCTGTTGTACTGCAGCCTGGATAAGGATGCAAGTTTTTAAAAATGCATAATATTTTTGGCACGTTATTCTTTTGGAATTTTTTAAAGAGCCAGCTTACTACTAGCCACGTAAAATTTAAATGGCCAGAATGTAAGCTTCATGAGAACAGGCACGTAGCTTATTTAACTTGCTGCTTCTCCTAGGGCCTAGCTCAGTGTTCTGCACAGTAGATCCTTATGGAGCTCGATCCATTAAACATTTATTAAGAGAAATAACTGCCCAGTGCTCTGTGAAGACTCGGGATGGACAAGGGGAAGATTATGACAGATGGTAAGGAAATGAGAGAAGGTTTACTGGAAAGCAAAGCATTTGAACTGAGCTTTAAAAGATGAGCAGCATCTCGGCTGTCAAGGGGTGACATTTTAGATCGTTTTAGAACTGAAGGGGACCTCAGCGCCTGCATTTCACCTCATCCTTCCTTAGTTTCCTTAATCCAGAAGGAAACTGAGGCTCAAAGGAAGGAATAATCCTTTCCAAAGACTATCAGTGAAATAGTAGGAGAGCCCAGGTGTTTTAAAGCAGTGTAATACGTGTTTATTAAGTTCTGAAGGAGGTTACAAAGTGAAACAAGATCCTGTTCTTGAGTGTGGGGAGCAGTGTGGGTCAAAGCTTTTGATTCCATTGCTCTTTGCAGAATGTCTTCTTTACACTGGTCTGTTCTCTAGGTCCGGGCTGTTGTGGGTAAAACCTACATGCTGACTCACGATGAAGAGTTGTGGGAGAAGGAGCTGCCCCCTGGGGTGGAAGAACTGCTGAGCATGGGGCAAGACCCCCTGGCAGACAGGGGTGCCCTGGGGGAGCCAAGAAAGAGCGGTTCCCTCCCGCCCAGGGATAAGACTCGAATCGTGAGCTACCGGGTGCCCCACAATGCAGCTGTGCAGGTGTATGACTACAGGGAAAAGAGAGCCCGGTGAGGGGACCTGCGGGAAGAAAACTCTCCTCCCCGGGGGGCATCACGCCTGGGACCAGGGGCTCTATTTGGCTGACCGTGGGCATCTCCCGCAGGGTTGTGTTTGGGCCAGAGCTGGTGTGCCTCGGCCCTGAAGAGCAGTTCACGGTGTTGTCCCTGTCAGCTGGCCGGCCCAAGCGGCCCCATGCCCGCCGGACACTCTGCCTGCTACTGGGGCCCGATTTCTTTACTGACGTCATCACCATTGAAACAGCCGACCACGCCCGCCTGCAGCTGCAGCTGGCTTACAACTGGTACCTAGGGATGCCCTGCCAGGGTCAGCTCCTGCCGCCCGTCCCCGAACCGTCCAAAGGCGGGCCCTGGGGAAACGGAGAACATAGGACACGGAGCTAAGATTCATCTTCCTGATCAAATTTGGCTTCCCGTTACCTAACCCTGTTTGCCTCGGTTCCTCATTTATCAAATGAGCTAAAAAGGGCGCTGGCAAATCATTTCTGTATCTCTGCCAAGAAAACCTCAAATTGGATCGTGAAAAGCTGGACACAATTAAAATGAATAAAAACATAGTACGGTGCCCGGCGCATAGTAGGTGCTGTAGAAATACTATGTTATTCTATATAGAGAAACACTATATATGTTATTGTTATCATAGTTTATAATTATATCTCATCTCAAAGATAGTAGAGCAGCCCTGGAGTTTTGGTAGAGAATGACCTAGCCACAGCTTTACATGAGGATAAATATCACTTTGGCAACTGGGTGGAGGCAGATTGGAGTGGGGTAAGATGAGTGAAGGAAGCCATTTAGGAGTCCTAGCCCCTAGACTCTAATCGAGGAGGAGATGGGACCTCTTTCTCCCTTTCTCTTCCCATAGGCACTTTGAAGTGAAAGACCAGAATAACCCCCAGGAGGCTGCTCGGCTCTTCTCCGTCCCAGACTTTGTGGGCGACGCCTGCAAAGCCATCGCCTCCCGGGTGCGCGGGGCTGTGGCGTCGGTCACCTTCGATGACTTCCACAAGAATTCAGCTCGCATCATCCGGACGTCCGTCTTCGGTTTTGAGGAAATAGAGCGGAAAGGAGCTGGAGGGGACCCCATGCTGCAGCCCCGGGACCGTGCTTTCTTTCCCCAGAATGGGCTGGTGATCAGTAGCGTGGATGTGCAATCTGTAGAACCCGTGGACCAGCGGACCCGGGATGCCCTGCAGCGAAGTGTCCAGCTGGCCATTGAAATCACGACGAATTCCCAGGAAGCTGCGGCCAAGTGAGTGGAGCAGATGGCTTTTCCGGCACCCCTTCCCCCTCCGAGGTCCCTGTGTACTTAATGCTGCAGGCTTCCCTGAGGGAGCCAGGTAGTGTAATAGAGTCAGAAAGACCTCAGTTCAAATCCAGCCTCAGACACTTAATAGCTGTATGACCCTGGATAAATCACTTCACCTCTATTGGCCTCAATTTCCTCATCTGTAAAACAGGAATCATAATAGCCCCTATCCCCCAGAGTTGTTATATCAAATGAGGCGATATTTGCAAAGAACTTAGGACATAGTAGGTAGTTTGCAAAGAACTTGGCACATAGTAGGTGGTTTGCAAAGAACAGCATGTCATAGGTGCTTAATAATAAATGCCAATTTCCTTCCTCCCCCACAATGCGCTTGTCCCTTGCCCTGCCTGTCTCCTAATCTTCCTCCACAACCATCTCACAAGAGTCTTTTCCTGCCTCTTATTTTATCAGACATGAGGCTCAGAGACTAGAGCAGGAGGCTCGGGGCCGGCTGGAGAGACAGAAGATCTTGGACCAAGCAGAAGCCGAGAGAGCTCGAAAGGAGCTGCTGCTTCTGGAAGCCGAGAGGTAAGGAGAGAAGACGGCTGCTAGGCAGCGCCATAGTGCACAGAGCACAGTGCCCGGAGTCCAGAAGGCTCATTTTTGTGAGTTCAAATCCAGCCTCAGGCCTTTGTTAGCTGTCACTCAACCTCCTTTGCCTCAGTTTCCTCATCTGTGAAATGAGCTGGAGAAGGAAATGGCAAAGCACTCCTGTATCTTTGCCAAGAAAACCCCAAATTGGGGTCACAACTGAATAACAAGGAGAGAAGAGGATGCAGAGAGGCCTCCCTTGTCCCTCTAGCTGTCAGCTCTCAGCCACCTGTTACTCTTCCAGTGCCACCAACAATTTAGAAAACTTAAACTTAATCATCATCAATCAAAACAATCAAGTGAAAGGATAAAAGATAAGGCAAAAATCTTGTCAGATTCCCCCTAAACCTTTTAACAAAAGTACCAACGAATAAGATTTGTGTTCCTTTCTAGGCCTGTCAGAAATCCTACCACCTTTTGGCTATTTTCCTTAATTTTTTTTTTGGGGGGGGGTAACACCATTGTTGATGTGTGTATAATTTTGATTCTGTTATGGTATTTTGCATCGTTTCATTGGTCTTTCCATAGTTCTTTATGCCATACTTTTTTTTTAAGCATCTTAATATTCCACTACATTCAGATATTACAATTTTTTCCACTATTCTCTAACCTTTGGACATAAGAATTAATTCTGTTTTTGTAGACCTAGAACAGCTTTCTTCTGAGTTCCACTTCCAAGCCGCCTGCTTGACATCTCTTTCCCAAATGTCCTCCCACTTCCTCAGACTCATCTTCCAAATGGACCTCATCGGATTTCCCCCAATCTGTCTCTCCTACCATTGACACCATGATCCTTCAGTGTCTTCCTCTGTTCAACTTTTCCTTCTCACAAGAAAGGAAGAATAAAAGGAATAGCATTTGGAAGAGACGATTCAGGAAGGAAGAACCACAGATGTAAGGAAGTTTCTTCCTTCTTTAAAGGCTCACCTTCTTCCCCATTTACCACTATATCCAATCCATTGTCAAGCCTTTTCAGTTCTCCAAACATTTCTTGCATTCTTTCTTACCTCTCCACTTATTCTATCACTACTCTGACTTGTTAAGCTTTTGTCTGGATTATTATAGCCTCTTAACTGGTTTCTTGCCTCCAGACTCACCCCATCTGGAGCTATCCTTCAGTGTGGCTGCCAAAGGCATCTTTATAATACACAGGGCTATCGACTCAACTCTTCTGATTATAGAAACCCTCATGGCTTTCCATTGCCTCTACGGTAAAATAGAAACTTCCTTAGCTTACTATCCAAGGCCATCTAAGGTCTGGTTCCAACCTACTTTTCCATTCTTCTTTCATGATTCTTTTCTTCAAAAAGGAGATGTTCTAGCCAAACTGGACTATTTAGTGATCCCTCTTGTGCACATTTGCTTTTATTTATTTGAACAGATCAATCTATTAATTAGATTTCAATCTGTTAATCCCTAACTTCAAAATCTTTCCTGATTCGGGCTAAAAGTAGTCACTTATCTCAAATTCTCCTGGATTACTTTGGATCTCTTTTTTCCCCTACAGTATTCTGCTTTGTATCATATATTAGTTTGCATGTCATATTTCCCAATGTGGAATTATGCATTCCTCCAAAACAGGGTCTTTGTGTATTACCTATGTTAATATTCCCATCACTTGAAACTTCAAAAAAAAATCAGCAATTTATTTTCTCTTCTTCCCCTAAGTAGGAAAAAAAAATGCAAAACCCTTGTATCATATAAGCATAGTCAAGTAAAACAAATTTGCACATTGACTATATCCAAAAATGTGTATCTCGCTTTGTCTCTTAGTCCATCATTTCTCCATCTTGAGTGGGTAGCATTTTTCAGCATGAATCCTTTGGAATCAAAATTCCTTAAAGTTTTCACATGTATTTTTTTTTTTTGATGTTGATGCTATTGTGAAAATTGTTTTCTTGGTTCTGCTTATTTCACTCCACATCAGTTCATATAAATCTTTCCAAGTTTCTCAAACTCTCTTTATTTGTTACTGTACAATAGTGTGTTCTATTACCATTCATATATCATGATTTCTTTAGCCATTTCCCAAATGTCAGGCCTCCCTTTAGTTTCCAGATCTTGCCACTATGTGAAGACCTGCTAAAAATGTTTAATACATACATGTATATATTTATTTTCTTTGGGTATTAGGAAGTGCCTGGTAATGGTATTGCTGGGTCAAAACGGCAGACAGAATTTTGTAGTTTTGGAGACATAATTCCAAATTACTTCCCTTTTTTTTTTTTTTTGTTTTTAAATTCTCTCCTTTCCCCCCCAAATGGGAACAAAAGAAAAACAAAACTCCTGCTACAAACATGAGTAGCCAAACAAGACGTATTTCTGCATTGGTCATATCCAAAAGGAAACCTTATTTGTATACTCATATATACATATACTATATTCACATACACACGTGTATACACATACTTGTCCCCTCTCACATTTTGGATCTTTTATTTCTCTATCAGGAAAGGAGTAGCATATTTCATCATAAATTGTGTGGAATTGTTTGGTCTTTACACTGATCAGAGTTCTTAAGACTTTCAAAAAGATTTGTCTTTATCATATTGTCATCATTATAGAAATTGTTCTCGTGTTTCTGTTCACTGTATCAGTTCGTACCCATCTTCCCAGGTTTCCCTGAAAGTATGTCCTTCATTCTTACAGCATAGTAGTATTCCATTTCATTTAAATACCATAATTTATTTCTCCGTTCCTTGGTTGATAAGCAAGCATTCAATTTCCAATTCTTCAGTGCCATAAAAAGAACTATATGAAATAGTTATAATTATGTGTGTATGTTTTTTTATAGATCCCTAATTTTGCTTAGGATTAATCTGTCCCTTAACCTACTCACTTTTATTGCTGCATCTTCCTCCCTTGCCCCTCCTGTTTCCTATTGAGTGAAATATACTGTGTATATATATATGTGTGTGTGTGTGTGTATTACTTCTTCCCTTGACCAATTTAGATAAAAGTAAAAATTAGAGTTTATCCCCACCTCTAGAAGAATTTTCCCTGATTTTCCTTTCCCTCTGTCTCATTCCACTGTCTATTCTTCTGTTCTTCTAAGATCATCAAGAAATAAGATCTACTCCCAGTCCTTCTGTCTAATCTCTTTGTGATCATCTCTGGTTTAGTCTGGTTTAGTCCCTTATGATTGTCCATTAATATTTAACTTTTTAGGTTTCTTTAATTTCCTGTTTTAGCTCTTTAAACCTTTTATACCACAATCAGAAAAGCTGGTTCAAAATCCATTTTCTCCCTTTGATTATACTGAGTTTTAGTGGTAAATTGTTCTTGGCTTTAAGCCTATACACAAATATACTCACATGCATACATATATACCTGTGTATATATGTATTTACATACATATATGCATATATTTTGAGGTCTCTTTTGGGAGCTGACCAGTGAATCCTCTTAGTTCCCACTTTGTTCTATGGTGCTAAAGCAGTGTTCTTTCAAGACTTATTGAAATAGGCTGTCTAGTAGGTGCTTTTTTTGGTCGTGACATCTTAACTTTTTTTTCTTGTCAATTTGTTTTCTAGCTCTCAGTTGTTTGGGCTCTGAAATTACATTTTTTTTTTCTTTTCAGTCTCTTGATTTTGTTTTATTATTCCGGGTTGCCTTGTGGAGTCATTGGCTTCTATTTGGTCCATTTTAATTTTTTTCTTTAAGGATAAAATTTAAGGATTTTGTTGCTCAGACAAGATTTTATACCTCTTGTGCCAATCTGTTAATTCCCTTTCCATTTTTCCCCCCCACAGTTCTTTCTTTTCCAAATTTTTCCTTTAGGGTTCTCATTTCATTTTTTAAAAAATCATTTTTAAATTTTTTTTTTAATTTCTTCTGGAAATGCTAGTTGAATTTGTGCCCAAACTGTGTTTTTCTTTGAAGCTTTGCTTGTAGATTCTTAGGAGCCATCCTCTTTTTCTGGAATGACTATGTCACCATAATAGATTTTCATGGTTAGATTTCTTTTTTTGTTGGTTTGTTTACTCATCCTTCCAGCCAATTCCCTTCAAATTTGATGGTAAGAGGACTTTATCCACTTCTAGAAAGAAGTAGGCTTTCTTGGGATATTCAGTGTTGCATTATTCCAGACTGTTCAGGAAAGTTCAGAGTGGGAATCCATAAGCTTTCGCTACTCCCAAGGCTGATCACTGGCCCACCCTAGTCTTCGAGTTAAGTCTGAGCAACGATAGACTGAGGCTGGACCCTGGCCCCTGTCAGTCACTAGTAAGCTCTGCAGTGTGACAGGACTGCAGACTACACTTTGTTCTGGGCTTTCTGCCCTGGTTATTCTGCAGGCTCCAGGCTGGGAGAGATGCTGGAATTGAGACCCTGCTTTGTTTCTGGGATCTGAACCACACAGGTGCTCCTTCTAAACTTGTCTGGCACACAGCCTAGGGCCTCCCACTCCTCCTTGCTCCAGAGCACCTCCTCAGTCTGACCTGGATCTGCCATCTGGGATTGGGTAGTAACAAAGCTGCCAGTTGGCACCTGTTCCCAAACCCTGCAGTACCAGGTGCATAGCTTTCTCCCTGTTCTGCAGTGTTCCCCATGACATCATCCTGCTCATACCCCTTCCTCAATGGCCATAGACCTTTTTTGTCTTCTTTATTCTGACCTAGACTGGAAAAATTATTCACTGATTTTTTTTTCTTGGATTTTATTATCAATTTGCTCAGGTGCTTTTTCTAGATCTTTTTGGAAGAGATGGAGGAGAGAGCTTGCTGAACTTCATCCTGGCTCCACCCTCCCCAAATTGATTCCTCAAATGACTGTACCAATTCACAGCTCTATTAATAGGATATCAATGTGTCTGTTTTCCCACAGCTCCTCCAATAGTGGTTTTTTGATCAGCTTTGTCAATATGAGGAGTTGCTTTAATTTGTATTTCTTAATTATTAGTGATTTGGAGCATTCTTTTCACATGGCTATAAATAGCTTGGGTTCTTCCCTTGAGGACTACTTATTTATTCAAATCTTTTTTATCAGTTGAAGAATAACTTTTATTCTTATAAATTTTGGAAATAACTTTTTTTTTTTAATTTGCTGAGGCAATTGGGGTTAAGTGACTTGCCCAGGGTCACACAGCTAGGGAATATTAAGTGTCTGAGACCAGATTTGAACTCAGGTATTCCTGACTTCAGGGCTGGTGCTCTATCCACTGCACCACCTAGCTGCCCCTAAAATAAGACTTTCAAAGAAACTTGCTGCAAAGATTTTTCTTCTAGTTAGCGGTTTCTTTCTCATCTAAGCTATGTTGGATTTTTCCCCCCCTGAGGCAGTTGGGGTTAAGTGACTTGCCCAGGGTCACACAACTGGATTTAAAAAAAAAAAACTTTTCATTTTATGTAATTAAAATTGTCCATTTTATCTTCTGTCACCCTTTCTATTCCTTTACTTGATCACAAATTCTTCCCCTATCCATAGATCTGAAAAGTAATATCTCCCTTGTCCCTCTAATTTATTTATGATGTGACCTCTTATCTAGGTCATCTGTTTGGAGCTTATCTTGGTTTCAAGGTGTGAGGTATTAATCTGAACCTAATCTAAACTGCTTTTCAGCTTTACTGTTTTTTGGGGTTTTTGTTTTGTTTTTTGGTGGTTCTTTTAATATATATATATATATATTTGTTTTTAGCCTTATTTATTTTTTACTTCTGAGTTCTGAATTCTCTCCCTCCCCTACTCATTGAGCAGCCAAACAATGTGATAGCAGTTATCCGTGTGAAACCCTGAAGATGCTACCCAGTTTTCCCAACAATTTTTGTCGGACAGTGAGCTCTCCTCTCAGTAACAGGGTCTTTGAGTTTATTGAACTCTAAGCTACTATTCTTGCTTGCTTCTTTGTGTTGCTTCACCTGGTACTTCTTAAATGATGAATTAAATCATTGAAAGAAGCGGCTGCTCAGCTGAGGGAGAAGGTGTCAGGTAAGGGATAGGCACGGCTTCTCTCCCTGGATCTCATCCAACTTTTTCTTCCCAAGCATCGCTGTAGAAAGCACAGGGGCCTCGAAGGCAGAGGCGGAATCCCGGGTGGAGGCTGCACGAATTGAGGGAGAAGGAGCTGTACTTCAGGCCAAATTGAAAGCGGAGGCCTTAGCCATAGAAACGGTAAGCGGAAGCCCCTTTAAAGGGTGTCCCTGGTTTGAGCCTGGAGCAGGAGAGAAGGGAACCTGGAAGGAGGAGGAAACCCAGCATCTTTCCACACAAAGAAGCCACCTTTTCCGGGCCTTGGTTCTGCTTGGTGCAGCATGGCTGCCTCCTTGTCTTTCAGGGCTCTGCTAAATTCCTATCTTCTGCACAGAGATCTCACCCCTAGAGGGGAGGTGTATTTGCACCGGACCGTTCAGTATTGCTTCACGAGGTCCTATCCCTCCTGGCCTGGGTCTCCTTCTCCTGGGTTGCCCCTCAGGGCCTGAGCTGAGTGCTTTCCTTCTTTCAGGAGGCAGAGTTACTTCGGGTACAGAAAGCCAGGGAACACGAGCTCGCCTATACCAAGGCCCAGATGGAGCTGGAACTGAACAAAGCAGAGAAACTGGCTGCAGTCGAGGTTAAAAAGTTCAAGGAGATGACCGAGGCCCTCGGCTCCAACACCATCCGGGACCTTGCACTGGCTGGGCCTGAGCTGCAGGTAAGCCAGCCAGGGGAAATGAGGGCGGAGACTGCCCCAGCTCAGGGTGGGCAACAACACAGAGACTTCTCTTCCTGAGGGCCAGAGGGGAACGGATTGCCATTGAGCTGACTGGAAAGGGTGTCTTCAGACTACTACTAGACACAGTGCCTGAGGTCCCTGTCCATTTTAATGTTCCCTGTTACTTGTATAGTAGAAAGAAAATCAGAACGCTTTTATGCAAAGTCCCTGCTATGTGACACTAGGCTAGTTAATTAACTCCACTTAGCCCCAGAGACTGTTTCTGAAGGGAGGTGGTGAGGTAAACAGCTTGGAAAACTTCAAAATCTGTGTAAAGGAATTCTTTTCCAAGGTTCATTCTAGCTCTTAACATTTTATCATCCTATAATTTTTGTTTCCTTCTCTCATCACAGGTAAAACTGCTCCAGGGTCTTGGTCTGAAATCAACCCTTATTACAGATGGCTCCACTCCCATCAATCTCTTCAGCACAGCCACTGGGCTTCTGGGGCTTGGGGCACCTGGGCATTCTACTGAGCTAGAGAGGAAGGACACAGGGATGTAGGGACTTCTCCCCCAGCTCCACTGGAAAATTAGACCACTGTGCTCCCCAAGGGCTTTCTCTGCCTTAGTTTCTGCCCTAAGGGCTTTCTCTGCCTTAGTTTTTCAATGAAAAATAATAAACCTTTTTTCCAGTTATGTTTCTCTGATTCTTTCATTCAGTGCCTCATTCCTGGGGATTTTGGGGTAAAAGGGACCAGAAAGGGGAGGAGGACAAGATGTCTGTGATTCAGGAAAGGACCATAGGAATCCCTCATGTTTTCTCCTTTAATCTCCCTTAATCATCTTGGTAGACTGCTTAAAGGTGGACCTAGTTTGCTTTTCTCCATTTGTGGCATGAAAGAAGCAGCAAAGCACAATAAGCACTAGAATTGGTATCAAAAGGCCTGAATTCGAGTTTGTGTCATCCTGGACAAGCCCTTTTCACCTTTGGATTGGTTTCCTTCTATGTAAAAGATTGACCCAGGTAAGCATAGACTGAAAAGCTTAGCTCCTTTTCCTAATACATTGCGTTTCCCCTACTCACCTAAGGCAGGGTGAAAACTACAAAGGATGCCTCTATATTCAAGTGTCTGAGATCAGATTTGAACTCAGGTCCTCCTGACTTCAGGACTGGTGCTCTATCCACTTCTGCACCTAGCTGCCCCTGATTCTGCATTTCTAAAAAAATTACTGAGGTCTATTGTTGACAAGATATTGAATATAGCTCTGATGAAGGGGCCTCGCCTCTGATTCTTATTTATTTTTTAACCAAAGAACTAACCAGAGTATGCCAGTAGTGTTTCTATTGGGCTTATATCCCAAAGAGATCTTAGAGGGAAAGGGCCCCACATGTGCAAGAATGTTTGTGGCAGCCCTTTTTGTAGTGGCTAGAAACTGGAAACTGAATGGATGCCCATCAATTGGAGAATGGCTGAACAAATTATGGTATATGAATGTTATGGAATATTATTGCTCTGTAAGAAACAACCAGCAGGACGATTTCAGAGAGGCCTGGAGAGACTTGCATGAACTGATGCTGAGCGAAATGAGCAGAACCAGGAGATCATTATACACAGCAACAACAGTATTACATGATGATCAATTCTGATGGACATGGCTCTTCTTCAACAATGAGGTGTTTCAAACCAATTGTTCAGCTATGAAGAAAGTCATATACATCCAGATTCTCTGATCTGTGGGAACTGAGTGTGGACATTTTAATGCTTTCTGTGAATATTTGCTTATATTTTGTTTTCCTTCTTAGTTTTTTTTCTTTCTAGATAAGATTTTTCTTGTGCAGTAAATTAACTGTATATATATACATATACACACATATTGGATTTGTCATGTAATTTAACATATTTAACATATATTAGACTGTCATCTAGGGCTGGGGATGGGGGAAGGAAGGGAAAAATTTGGAACAAATTTTTTTTTTTTTTTGGCAAAGGTCAATGTAGAAAAATCACTCATATGTTCTGTAAATAAAAAGCTTTAGTTTAAAAAAAGAAAAAAAAAACAGACTATGAGCTAGGAGCCTGGGAGAGATTATTTCTATTCCCTTCTATTCTTTGTACAATTAAGAAAACAAACTTTGCTTACTTAAATCCCACAATTCTTTTGTCACATGTTGAAAGTGGGTATTTTTAGTAGTGAAGACTATATTTTTAATGTGTAGGAAAAGGCTTTACAGGTCAGAGCAATAGTGCTAAGCCAGACTTTGTAACAGTGATTTCTTTCAAGTTGAAGGCCTCCCCCAATTGTTTATTGATGTAATTTATGTTTTTAAAATTTTAAATCCATCCTTCTCTAGAAAAACATTGGCTTAGCGGGGAAAACATGAAAGATGGCTAGTCTGGTTGGATTACGTCTTTAATCCTAACCAATCCTCTAAAATTTTATGGTTCTGGATCTCTTTGATCCCTAAGGCTCCTAGCTTTGAGACACTGAAAAGAGCACTGTCACACAAGCTTCCGATTGCCTTCTGAGATGTCAGGTTGGCCCTGACTTGCTTGGGCCTCTAGCCAAAAGCAATCCTTGACTGCTACATGGGGCAGAAAGAGTGCCATCTACTCTGGCCAGATTCCTTGAGTCAATTTACCTGATTGCCAGGATATGGGACCCTGCTGAGAGGGAGTACCAAGGCCACCTTGACCTGTGGCGCACAATAAGTTTTCTGCCACATTGCAGAAATGCCCTTGTTGAGCAAGGAGCACTGGTGCATGGCATGGGAATGGGTTGAGCCTGAGGGTCACAGCTAGTTGCTCCTGAGCAGGGATGCCTTGACAGGGCCTCACCTGTGAGCAGGTTGCTAACGTGGCTGGGTCAGCTCCTCCCATTGGCAGATACCATGCATACACAATACCCACAAACTGCTTCTCTGAATGGTGATTGCCTACTGTTCACACACTGATCACACTTACAAACCTGTGTATCAACAAGGCTGTGCGGCATAATAAACTGGAGCTCCTTCACACCCTATGAGTTCCCCTGCCTCATTCATCTCACCTCTGAGATCAAAGGGCTCATACAAAGCGAACTCTTAAAAGACGGCCACAACATCTGATTCTAATTAGATCTTAGTATCTTCTCGACAGCTTGGCATACAGGTGGCACTTTATAAATTGTTTTTGTTAAGACACAATCCCATTGCATTTCCTTTTGCTCTGATCAGAAGCAAACTGGTTCATCTTCCTTGATGAATTCTCTAGAAGCCTTCTCCCCATCCCTCCTCCACTTTCACAGCATTTTTCTCCCAGCTTGTGAGACAATTATACCTTTAGCCCACTTGTCTGGATTTTAAGCTTAGCCTTTGGTAGGAAGAAGCCTAGCATGATTAAAGAAAGGAGCTGGGAGGGCTGGACATGTAGTTCAGAGCCCTCATTTGACAGGTGAATAAACAGGCCCAGGGAAGCTAATCAGTGGCAGAGGAAATTCAGAACTGTGATTGATTTAGAGCTGAATGGACTATTGAGGCCATGTAGTCCAATCCCTTCAGAAAAGTAAAATGATGTCCTTCCCAAAAGTAATGAGAGGTGAGATTAGAACCAACATTTTCCCCTTTGTATATGCACAAGCTGCTATTTCACATCTATCCCCAAACCTCCCAACTTTCCATTTTCTCTTCCCTGGCTGCAGCTAATTCAGTACAAGACTATGTCCAACCATGACCTTGAATTCTACCCTATGGTATGTTATGGGTGTGAGAAATAATCGATCAGTATTAATCATTTGGATAGTATCCTATCAAAGTTCTATTATATAAGGCTCCAGAATTGTGAGTTGAAGATTCTTAAGTACACTTGCTTAACTATAGGCCCTCTACCCTTGTTTTGCCTCGTAGTGATGAAGCCCACCATGGTGGAGGGGACCCAACTACATAAAAGTCCCCTAAAATACTTATACCTCGGACCAATTTTTTGTCCAACAGGAACGTGACCATCTTAGGACCACTTGGGTCACTGACTGTGACAGCTTTTTTCCTCCTGCCCAGCCTAAGGAAAAGCTTGTCCAACTTGGGTGAAGATATTCCTTGCTTCACCCCGCTGACATATTTTGCTTATTTTAGCTTATCCATCAGTGGAATTATTTAATATTTAGTATAACTGTTCTTGGACATCTAGCCCTATAAAAATAGAGCCCTGGAAGGAAAAGGCATCTCAGATTAAGAGGAAGATCTGAAGTCTACTTCATTAGAACTCAAAAAAAAGTGTCATTGGCTAGGAGCTCTACCTCAGTCTCTTATTGTAAGTGGGACCATTTTAATCCCCTCACAGACCAGCTGTCAATATGGTTCTATGGCTGCAAACACTTGAGCCAATTGCACACCCTGCCTGGCCCCACCCCACTCCATCCTTCCTGCCTCCTTTCACCCAAGAAGTACAATTACAGACATTTTCCCAGATCGGGAAATAATTAGGAATAAGTGACTCACCCATGGGCACACTTCTCCCCGACTTCCCCCAAGGAGTTCAAAGTCCCATGAGAAAGATAAGGCCAAAAGTCAGACAGTGAACAAAACAGGATTATTAAAAGTACCTAGAATCATGGGCAATAATTGCTAGTGAAAGAGGATCCTTTCTGACAGGGAGGAATCCTGAGTTCTCAGAACAGATGGGTTGTAGGTCGTCAGCTAGCTGAAGGGAAAAGAGCCTTTCACAGGAGAGGGGAAAGGGGAGGTTGCGCAGGACATTCCACAGCTTCAGTGAGAGAGAGTTCCAGAAGAAGTGAGCTCTCATCCCCACCATAAGTGAAGACAGGAGCCTGGGCTCTGATTGTGAAGTTTCCTCCTTTATCATCAAGGCCTCAGGGCCAGATTACACATCATGAGAAGCAATACAACAGGGAAGGATGCAGACAGCCTCCTTCCCTCCTGGGCAAAATCCCCAGGGCAAAGACTCCTTCAATTCCGGACCATCCAGGTCAGGAGAGGAGTTTGGCTCCTAGTGGAGAGCCGGCCCCCACACCATAAACAAACAGCAGCACCAGGCCAACTTGCATGGGTCCCAGAGTCCCCCCGGGCCGGAGCCAACAGCCCCCTGGCCTGGCTCCGTACAAGGACACCCCGTCTCTCCCAAGGAGCGTGGCCATCCCCAGGTCATAGAGCCGAGGGTCTCGTCTCTGTGGCCAGGACTTCGGTTGTCCCCACGAAGAGAGCCCTCATCTGATGTCTAGCTGCTACCCTCATCTCGGGGAAGTGGTATTGCATGGGAGTGGGGACAAAGAACAGTGACATTCTTTCAAGTTCTGACGGCATGGGGGGGGGGGGTGACAGCACTGTGGAGGACACGCCTTGTGCTACATAAAAGGCTGACCTCATTGGGGGAAGGCATGACAGCACCGTGGGGGGCAGGGGGCAGGGCAGCAAGAGGAATGGAGCTGGAAGTTTGCTGGAAGCAGAAGACATCGGGTTATTCCTTCTTGGCACGGTCAGCAGCATCCAGGGCAGCCATGTTGCGTGAGGCAGTGACCAAGTGGATGATACTGATGAAGGACTTGAGAAAAGCAATAGGAGCAGAGATCCAGAGTCCCAGTCGGAACAGACCCACTGATCCCACTGCAAAAAGGGAGAAGAAAAAGTCCAATACAGAGAGGGAAAAGAAATGAAGCAGAGGAGAAAATGAGTTCAGAATTCACCCGAGAGGCTCAGAATCAGTATCCAGTCCAATCAGTTATCCCTCCACTCTCCACCTCCCCCCCCGACACAGCCAAACCTCCCTTCGGCTCCCACTCCCCATAACTTGTCCTCAGATCTGCCTCCTGGCCCCCATGGGTCATACCTAATGGTCCCTCTGAGAAATAGAGCAAGTAAAGCAGACAGTAGAAAAATTCATTCCCAGCACACATGATGAATAGCACTGGCTGCAAGAAGAAGGTAAAACACGTTAATAACTTCCAACAGTGGGATCACAATTTTAGTCTCTCTCTCTCTCTCTCTCTCTCTCTCTCTCTCACACACACACACACACACACACACACACACACACACACACACACAC
>JAJPUD010000279.1:746182-767216 GCA_023553655.1 Myrmecobius fasciatus
TATCCTATTTGCTTTTCATTCCTAAGGACCAGTAACCCTGCCTCCCCAAGCCCCATCTCCACTGAGGACCCCTGACCTCCAGGTCCTTGTTCCTACTTTGCAGACGCTAGGAGCTGATCCAAGCGGAGCCCTCCTCCTGGCCCTTGCAAGCCCCATAAAGCCCTTCCCTTTTCTCTCCCAAGTACCTTTGCAGAGTGGGGGCTGGCTGGTCCATTGAGAAGGGTGTCCCGGGAGGCAGGTGATGGTGACCTCCCCAATAAGTTCAAAGCCCTCATAGCAGAAGAACCGGAGAGACTCCCCAGCCTGGTAGTGATGCTTGTACAGAGTCTGGTAGCCATTCTCCGGGACACCGGGATTCAGGCATGGCTCATACTTCACTGGAGGATGCAGAAGCCAGGGCCTAGTCACTGCCCATTCCCATCACCACCTCTCCACAATTTGCTTTTCAACCCAGGTTTTGGGGACATCATTCCCTTCTCACTGCCACCCCCATCTTCTCCCCCCCACCTCCCGGCAGATCCCTCTACCCGCAGCCAGGACCGGGGACTCACGGACACACTTGGGGACACGGTCGCTCCACTTGGGGGTGCCTGTGTCCCGGTTGTAGCAGGTGAGGACAGCCGCCCCCTCTAGACTGTAGCCAGGTAGACATCGATACTGAATGTGGGAGCCAATGGGGAAGCCCGCATCAGAAGCTGTCCTGTGCCCATTACTAATCTCTCCAGGGTCTGCACAGGTCATGACTAGGAGGGAGAATGCATGTTAAAAGGCATGGGGAGGGGGGAGAGAAAATAGGTGCAGTAGAGCACCAGCTCTGAAGTCAGGACCTGAGTCCAAATGTGACCTCAGACACTTAACACTTCCTAGCTATGTGATCCTGGGCAAGTCACTTAACCTCAGTTGCCTCAGGGAAAAAATGTTCCATTACCAGGATCCCTGAACACCCACTACCTTGCATCCAGCACTAGTAAAAATTGGGTCAAGGAAAGTACCAAGAGCCTATCATTTTTTCTGAACAGCTAAAGAAAGCAGGGGAGTTTCCATAGCATGTTAGACTGCAAAATGCTTTGTTCACAACACCTAAAGAGGTTAAGGGGAACAGAAAAATGTATTGTCCTAGAATGGGAAGCCCTGGTGTCTGGTTCTGATCAGTCCCAGAGGTCCAAGAGACATTTAAGAATCCCTGGGCTCAGGTCCCTGCCCCTAGACATGTGAATAAGCGAGGCCCACAGAGTTGAGGTGACCAGGTTCTTTTGCCAAATGAAGTTGGACCATCGATACTTCTAGTTCTGACAAATCTATTTCCAATAAGCTAGAGGGGAGTTGGGGGCAGGGCCCCAAGGCTGGAGGGAAAAACTTATTCTCTTCGCTTCTTCCCTCCTCTCCCCTGTCCAAGCCTGGAAGAATGAGCTAGAGAAAGGCTTGAGGAGGTGGAACCCCAAGCCCCGGAGAGGCTAGGAGAGCAGCGCCTAGGGAAGGAGCAGGATCAGGGCTCACTCTTCTGGCAGGCTGGGGGTGCAGCACTCCAGGACAGGTCCCACTGACAGGTGAGGATGTCCGAGCCGAGCAGCTCGTAGCCAGGCTCACACTGATAAGTGAGAACGGTTCCCCGGATCAGGTCTCCATGGGATGCTGTCCTCCAGCCCCACTCTGGAGGAGGCAGTTCTGGGCATGTGTCATTGCGAGGGACCTCTAGAGAGGGTGAGAGAAAGACTGTGAGGGGCCAGCGGGAGGCCCTGGGGCTGTGCCTGGGATATGCAGTTTGGGGGATCTCCCATCAGACTTGGGCAGACTTTCTTAGGGGTTTAGTTGGGTCAAGGCTCTAGATGAGCTTTAAGGATCCCTATCCTGAGACCTCTGTCCAAGATCAAGTTCCTCCCCAATACATCTCTGAATGGGGTCTTGAGTTGTCCCCTCCTGATCTCTGTGCCCAGTTACCTTTGAAATGCAACACGAAGCCCTGACCCAAGCCAGGGTTAGGGGGCCCAGCTGGTGCCTGGAACTGCAAGGTGAGGTCTGGGCCAGAGGAAAGAAGGCGGCGACGAGGTTGGGGTCCTCGAAGCTGGGCTAGTACCCGGGCACTGGGGCTATCTCCATCAAACAGGGTCAACATATCCCCTCCCCTAACATTGAGGCTGTAGGGATGCAAACAGGATACTAAATTACAGTCCCCAATACATACCCCAAGTCCCTCACTGTCCACAGCATTGGCCTTCTCTTTATATGGTCCCCTTGCCCTCCTCCTGCCCTCCTTCCTCTGCCAAGTTCAATCAGGCATTTGAGATGGAAGAAACGCACCCCTTAGAAAATACCCAGGACAACATGGGAACTTGTAAAGCTGGCCATCATGGACTCCCCACCTTGCTCTACAAGGCTGGTCTTAGGGATTCCAAAGTCCAAGACAAGGCTGTAATAGCTCCAGCCATGTCATCACAGGCTGAGTTTAGGAAACAACCTCCACCCCTAGCATCCCTTGAAGCCAGTAATCATGTATTCTCCAAGGGAGGTAAATCCTCAGTAAAATCTTTTGGCCCCAGACCATATCCCCTCATTTCTGTCCCCAAATACAGTCCTCCCTCCCTCTCCTACCACCGATGCGTACATTTCAACTTGGAGCAAGATCCGTTTTTCCTCCTGGACATGAAGGCCCCATACACAGTCCTGCCCAGGGCTGTAGCTCTGGGGCCAGTCGGGAGAGAGGACCACACCAGCAGACTCAGACAGCTCCCCCCCACACATAGCTAGTGCAAGGGGAAGGGGTGAGGCAGAAGAAAGGATAGTAGGAAGATCACATTTAGAGCCTGAAATAGCTTAATTATCTAGTCCAACTCTCAATGAAAAAACACTCAAATAGGAATTGGCTTGTCCAAGATCACAGAGGTATGAAGTTAAGGCCTTCAAGGTGTCAAAGTTCTGGCTGCTGAACCAGACTCAGTCCTCAGACTTTCTGCAAGGACTGGTTTAGGGTTTGGTTCCAGTATTGGGGGAGAGTTCACTCTTATCAATAACCTATAATTCCAATATGAGTATTAAGAATTCCATATTTGCCTTTATGGGGATACAATGCCAAGTTGGGAACAAGGGGTCTCCATTTGTAAGGGGGATTGTTTCTGATCTTGGGTCATTTAATAACATTGTATGAGGGTCAAGAACACAGAATCCAGGTACATGCTGGAGAAGGAGACTCACCTTTGCAGGCTGGCTCAGTGTCATTCCAGTGGGGATCAGAGGGGTCAATACACTCAATGGCACTTGGAGGACCAGGGGGTTCCAGGGCATATCCTGGAAGGCAGGAGAATGTAGCCATTGCTCCAGGACGGAACTGGGGATCCGTGGAAGTGACGTTTCCATGAGCCAGGAATGGAGCAAAGCACCGATCTTCCTCAAAGGCTGGAGAATAGCAGTCAAGGGACTCAGCAAAGCCCCTCCATACCCCTTTATCCTTCCCATTCCCCACCCTTCTGCAACTTCTTCAACCCTGCATCTCCTCCTAGCAGAAACTTCATCCTTGGAGACTGTAAAATTGGTTGGGGGCTTTGACATATTCTAATGGTTTGACCATAACTTTAATATGTGTCCCAAACAACTAAGACTATAGTCCATCATTATTACAAGGAGTTTCCATGATGGAAATTGCCTATGCCAGTGAAATCATTGGTCTGGACCAAAACAAAACCCAACAATAACCTCTTGATTATTCCTGATGATGGAAGTTCATGATATTATCGATAATCTAAAACAAATAATCCAAAAGTTATTCATAGTCATATTTGAAAGACAGTGCATGATTCTTTTCCCATCCCCTCTCCCCATTTGGACTCTTAGCTTGGGAAGACTCTAAGGTTTTCAGATGACATCTAATTTATCAATCCACTTTGCAGATGAGGAAATGATGCTTAGAGGTTTGATAACCCAGCTAATTAGCAATGGCTTCATCATTCTAACAGAGCTTTACATTCTCAGTTTAAGAACTCAGCCTGCCTTCCCTAACTCTATACCGTCTACCTGAGTGGAGATATGACCACTGCTTCTCTCTTTCACACGCCACCCATTTTCAAACTTTCACCAATTTTACTGTGGGCAATAAATTTCAAGTTTTCAGGGGGAGAAAAGCCAAAAGATGTAAAATATAGGGAATAGCCTTAGGTTGGGTGGGTCTGTAGGATTTAGGGGCTGCAGAAAAATTCAGATTAGGCAGATTCCCATAATGCCCTCTTCAGTTTCCAGCGGCATGACCCCTTTATCCCCTCCACCACAAATGCCTGACTAGTCCGAGCTGAGAAAAGAGAACAGGAGTTTGATATGGAAAGAGTGCACACATAAGAAAGGGAAAGATTTATGAAATTTGGGGAACTATTGAGTGCTCACTAGATTTAAAGAGAGCCTTCTGAGTCTTGGATTTAAGATGTGTAAGGTCTATAAGGTTTGGGATATGAGAGTTGGAGAAATTCTGTAGGGTGTAGGAAGTTTAGGGAGGGTAGAATTGGAAGGCTTCTCTAGAAGATGTGTAGGGTTGAATTTTGTGAGCTTGTAGGGTTTCAAGTTCTTAATTAGTCCCTAACCATGCAATGAATGACAAAACAAATGGAGTTTGAGTCTAAAAAGGATGGGCTATCTTTTGAAGGATACTGGCCCCAAAACTGGGGCCCCCTTGGGGGGCTTGTTACCCTCATATCGGAGGCTTAGTAGCAAGGGGTTGGCTGGTGTCTCAGAAAGCAGTTCCACATAGAGGGATTGGGCATCGCTGATCAGTCCTCTCTCTGGGACATCATCCATGTCTGAGTCGTAGATCAGTGGGGAGAGGGGACCACCCCCAGATCGGACCACCAGTCTGGGGATGGGAGGAGGTGATCAGGGCCACCAGGCATAAGAAGATTCATCTCCAGAGCCTCATCCCTGCAGGTCACTTAGTTTTCTCCCTTATCATTCCCTCACTGAGGATGAGTGTGTCTTCCCCTCTATCTCCCTCCTTCCCCCTTTCATGTTCCCCCTGTAGGACAAGAGCCTTCTCCCCCACATCCTTCCCCATGTCTCTCCTCCCCCCTGTGCGATAATGAACTTTCTTCCCTGGAGCCCCCTCTTCAGTGAGAACCTTCTCCCCAAGAACCTTCCTTCCCCCATATAAAGAGAGAAACTCAGGTGAGAACTTGTCCACAGTGGGTGGAGAACTTTCTCTTCCACAGTCCCCTCACCTATCGTTGTCCTCATCCAGTGAGACCCTTTCAAAGTGCAGGTGCAGTCTCCGTCCTTCAGCTGCCTCAATGACCCATCGGCAGGTAAGGTTGGGCCCTACAGCCCCTCCAGGTTCAGGGGAGACGATCCGGCCAAGAGTAGCATTGTGGATGGAGCCTCCACAGGCAGCTGAAGGGAAATAGAAATCAAGTCTATTGCCCAGGCAAGAAACCCTTCTCTTTTAACTTGTTCTTCCCAAACCCTCAAGGTGTCTTCACTTTCTCCAAAGCCTGGTCTCTGAGCTCCTCATCCAGTCTCACTTCCAGGGACTTTTTCCCCAGGCAGCAATACTCTGAGGCCTAAGAATATTCTCCCTCCCATCTCCCTTTCCCTTCTCCCTAAACCAGGAACACCTTCTCCTCTGCTGCTCACCAAGGCAGGCAGGAGGTTCCCCACTCCAGGCTGGTCGGGTGGCATTGAGACAAACGAGGGTGTCTTCCCCTTGCAGTTGGTAGCCTGAGTCACAGTGAAAGGTGGCAGTGCCTCCAGGGTGCAGGTCTGTAACACTCACATCTCCATGAGGTGGTCGGGGAGGAAAGCCGCAGCTCAGGAGGTAGGCTAAGAACACAAGAGAAACCTAGGACTGGCTGTTCCTTGGTCTCATACTAAACACTCTTGGCTCTTCCCTTAAACCTCTGTCTTCACTTCACTTCTTCCTGCCCAAACATTACAATCTTACCTTGGGGGTGCCTGAGTGAAGTATAAAGGAGTCAACCCAGCACTGTTACCAAACTTCCTAGGGACTTCCTAAAAAATTACATCAAATGCAAAGTAGCATAACATCAACTGAATATAGTATATAAAAAGCAGCACAGGAAGATGATGGGAGTGAGTTAGTTTCAGCACTTTGAGTTTGAGTTCAAAGTTTGGGGGGTCTATCATTCTATATTTTTCCCAGCCTCAGACTTCTGTTCAGTAAAATGAGGGGTTAGATCCATTCATCTCTGATAATCCAACTTTTAACATTCTATGCCTATAGACAGCTCGGTGGCACAATGGAGAGAACACTGGGTCTGGAGTCAGAAAAGTGAGTTCTGATACTATTTAAGACACTAGCTGTGTGACTCTGAGCAAGTCATTTAATCTCTGTGCCTCAGTTTCCCCATCTATAACTGGGGACCTATTTTACAGTGTTGTGAGGATTAAATAATATTTGTAAAGGGCATTGCAAACTTTTAAAGTACTATAAAATACAACCTATGGCGATAATTAGGTGAAGGCAAATTTCTTGAGACAAATTGAATTACAATAAATATTGATTTACAAAAGAGTCCACAGTCAAGTCTGACTCCTGAGTGATCATTTGCAAGGCATTTAACCTCTCTGCCTCATTTCCTCTTCTGTGCCTCAGTTTCCCCAACTATAATTGGGAACCTAATTCACAATATTGTGAAGATCAAATAAAGATATTTGTTAAGGGCTTTACAAACTTTAAAGTACTATATAAATACAATCTATGGTGGTGATAATTAGGTAAAGAAGGCAAATTTCTTGAGACAAATTGGACCTACAATAAATAAGACACTGATTCACAAGGAGTCCACAGTCAAGTCATTTGTAAGGTATTTAACCTCTCTACCTCATTTCCTCTTCTGTAATCTCTCACAGAAGAGAAAATGATATATATAAAGCAAGGGGGTACTAGTTAACCTCTATGTGATTTGATGTCCAACACAAGTTCCCTGTATATATCAGGTGTTTAACAAATACCTGTTGGGTTAAATTGAGCCCCAAGCTTCCCCACCAGTGTTGGAGCCCACACATGACCATGTATAGTCTTGTATTGTTCTCTGATTGCTTTGTGCTATTTCTGCCATCACTCTTCTAAAGCTCCGGAAGCAGGGACCATGTCTCCAAAAGGCCTCATGGTTCAGCAAAATGAGCACTCACTCCTAAATCAGACAAGATTGTCTTGAGTTCAGAGGATGGTTCCACCACTAATATTTCCCGAGTCTCTTGGTCAAAATATCCTCTCAAAATCTGTTCTTCAGTTCCACTCCAACCTACAGTGCTATATAGCAGTCTCAAAGTCTGGGGTGGTCCTTTTAACCTAAGGCTGTTCCCACATATTGTTATTCAGTTATATCTGACTCTTCCATGACTCCATTTGGGGTTTTCTTGGCAAAGATATTGGAATGGTTTGCCATTTTCTTTTCCAACTCATTTTATAAATGAGGAAACTGAGGCAAAGAGATAACTGACTTGCTCAGAGTCACACAGCCAGTAAATATCCACTGCACTATCTAGCTTGCCCCATTCCCACATATACCTTCCCTCAGAGAGCCTGGCATTCAGTCCTTGATGCAGTAGACACCTTTGCACTTGTGTTCCTGTGAGTTCATGGAGAGAATTACAGTGGCAGGGACACCAAGAGATTCATGACCCTGGCACAAGCTTTACTTTTCTAATCCATAAGGTTTTTGAGAAATCAACATAATTCACATTTTAGGGGGCAACATAATTCACATTTTAGGGGGCATCTCAATGTGTCAAACCAATCATGGAGGCTCCATTAACCCAAGGGACCTCATTCTCTTGCTTGGAGAAAAGTCTGAGAATTGTGATAGAAGCAGCAGGACTGGGTACTGGGAAAGGGTGCATATTTAAATATACATGGAATAAAGGTGTTAAAAAGTGGGGAGGACTGTTAGAGGGAGGTGGTCATCAAAAACAAAATACTGGGGAGGGGGGAAGGAAGAAAGGGGAAAGGAAAAAGAAAAACAAATGTACATGGAATAAGTATGGACATGTGTACATGGGTGCATGGATCTTATATTTGTGCACTGTGTACCTAAAATCCATGTATATGTAAATATAAGCATAATTAGCACATTTATATATGTATTTACATATATGTGCACAAATGTCCTTTTTGAACCTATCCAGCCCCAAGTGGTCTTTGGTAGAAGACCATGGGAAGATTCCAGGGAGTGACCACACCCATCCCTCTCTATCATGGATGTTCCTCCATCCTATTGCCTCGTTACTATCAGTCATCTTGGAGATGTGCCCAGAGACACTCCAAGTGGTCCCTGCATGGCTACACCATCTGTCCACCTGAACACAGCCCTATTTCAGGACCTTAATTCTTCTCACCCTGGTAGTGGATCCTGAAGCCACCACCTCGAGGGGTCCGGGGACTCCGGAAATGCAGAAGCAGCCTATTAGTTGGGCTCCGAAGGACTTGGCCCTCCCCTAGTAGGGAGGCATTGGCCAGGAGCTGGGGGGCTGGGGCTGGTGCACCACCCACAGCCAACACAAGCAGTCCCTCTTCTCGAGACAGGTTGAGAGACTGTACCTGGAAGATTAAAGCAACAGACCAGGCTAGAAGGAAGATGAGGAATACTCAGAAATCTTTGACCCTGCCTAGCCCTTCCCATCCTCTCCCATCCATTTCCCCCTTCTTTAGTGGATCTATACTTTTTCAGACATTAATAGAATTATATAATGTTAGAACTGGAAAAACCTTGGGAATATAGTATTAAGAGGACTGGACTTAAAAAGTGGAAGACCCATGTTTGAGTCAGCTCCCCTACTCATAAATCCATCTTCACACAGCTTAATCAGTGGAAGGGCTTCCATGTCATCTACCTAACACTATTCTGCGGTGCCCCAAGTAACGTCATCTAGGAACCCTGTGATAGTAAGCAAGTCACTGACCCTCTCTGTTTATTGTTGTACACAATCAGGTTATTGTGAAAACAGCAATTTGTAAACCATAGAGTACTATATACGAGTTGTAATCTAGTGCAGTCCTCCCATTTGGCAGATAAGTCAAGTGACTTCCCCAAAGTTACACAGGTAGGTAATGGAAGAGTCAGGAGCAGAGCCCAGGTTAGCATGATAGAGTAGAAGGGACTCAGGAGGGAGAGTCAGAGCTGGGTTCTCAGCTCTATCAACAATATGATTCTGGGCAAGTCAGGGCATCAGGGTCTTCATTTGAATAGTGAGAAGGTTGAAGTAGATAGTATCTCAGGTTTACTCTGAAGTTGCACAAGGTATAATTCCTAGGACAGGGCTCTTTCAACATCTTCCCTATTACTACCACTATTTCAGAGAAAGGAAAGAATTGATTTCTAGTGATAAGAATGAAATCCTAAGTACCTGAATTTCAATGCCATAGCCAGGATAGACAGAGATGCTGTAAGTACAGTCAAGAGGTCCCAGAGTGGGAGCAGCTGAACGCCCAAATTCTGGAGATTCGACATAACCTTCACCCTCTGAGACATTGTTGTTACATAAAACTAAAAAAAAAAATCCACGGGGTCATGGACTTCCCATGACAATTCAAGTGTCCTCATTTCCCCTCCCCCATGTTCATACTTCCTAATCATTCTTACGATTCTATCCTTAAATACAATACATTCTCATCTCTCTCAGAACCTTATTCCCATCTCTATATGCATCACTCTTCATCCATTTGGACCCAGCCTCCTCCTCTCCACATTGGTGCATTACCTGGGCTTGTCACTGTGGTGACTGTGGTTGTGGTAATGAGGGTAGTTGTCGTCTCTTCCTCTCCTCCCTCAGACCCAAGAGGTGGGCCTGGAGAGGCAGGACCTGGGGGGGGAGGAGCTGTGGTTCCAGGAGGTGGAGTCAGTAGCTCAGGTGCAGTAGGCCCAACCCCCCTTGCTCCCTTAGGAGTCACAGCTGTTGTCAGGGGTCCTGTTCCTGGTTCTGTGACCCAAGGTGGGGAGGGTGGGGCAAGAGTCTGGTCTTCTGTATCAGCAGCTAGTGTGGGGACCAGAAAGGATCCTGAGACAGCAGGTAAGAGAGAAGGAAAGTCTGAGGTAAGGAATCTGAGGACAAATAGTCTTTGGGACAGAAAGGATTGTTCTAGGTGATGACAGGCTGGAAAATGAAAGGATTTGGGCCTCCACCCTTACAGCCCTCCCCAACTAAGCTGAGAGTCTCCCAAAAGAATCCTTCCATCCACCCAGAAGGATTCAGGTCAAACTCAGGCTGATTAGGATGAGAACATGGCCAAGAGAAAACTTATTTCTAGCCTCTCCCTCCATAATAGACCATTAGTTAAAGCCTAGATTGTGCTTACACTTCAGACTCTTATATATTCCATGATCCCAGTGTTCTTCCACATTATTCCCTTAAACACCCCCCCATCCCATGTGCTTCTAAATATTTGTATCTATGAACTTTCCTTTTGATTATTTTCTCTCTGTCTTCCTGTCTCTGTCTTTGCTTCCATGTTTTCAAACTGCCTTGGCCTTTCTGAGTCTTACCAGGGATGTCCCCCATCTCTGGCCCCCTCCTTAGTAGAGCTCCATGTAGCAGCTCAGCCAGTGCAGCTGGTGGAATTGTGGGAGACTCACTGTTTTCCCCAGCCAGACTCTCTTCCTCCATTAAAGGCACACCTAGAAGGAAATGTCCCATGAGTCTGAGAGAATTGATTACCCCTTCTTTTTTCCACATTTGTGCTTCTCCTATATTTCTTACTCTGTTTTTAATCCCTACCAGTTCAAGTCATAACCCCTAGTTCTGGTCTTTTTTACTCCATATTAGAGAGTAGAACTTGGGATAGGGAGTCAAGATGCTTGGAAATAGATAGTTAAATTTCCTGCCATTCTGTTTCTTCAACTATTTAGATATAGGGAAAGGAAATGAATGCCTTCCATGTACTTTTGACAGAACATGGACAGCTCCTGGCTGGTAGCCTAAGGTTTTGATTCCATCATCTCACTAGCTCTGCCAGAATCACGTTCTCTCTCAGGTGCCTATGTTGGTGTCTGTCAGTGTTTCTGGGCTGCTGTTTCTCTTTTGCCCCATATATTTGAGTATCCATCTCTGTAGTGCCTGCTGTTTTCTCTGTCTCTCTCTGTGTGTGTCTCTGTCTCTGTCTCTCCTCTCTCTCTGTCTCTCTTTTCTCTGTTTCTGTCTCTGTCTCTGTCTCTCTCTCTCTAGCTCTCTAATGGTTTCTGCCACTTTTTAGTACCTACCAACTCTCTCCAGATCTCTCTGTACCAGCTGCTGTTTTGTGCTGGGGTCCCCCCCCAACTTTGTCTATTTCTATAGTGCTTCTATCCTCTATCTTTCTGTGACATCCATAACCTGTTCTTGGGGTCTCTGAAATTCTCTGAGGCACTATGTAGTGCCTACTATCTCTACATACATATTGCTTTCTGGTTTTCCCTGGGACTCTTTTTCTAGATCTCTGGGCCTCTTTATGTAGTCAGAAGCCATATATGTTCATGTGCCTGTGTGTAGGTCTGTGTGGGTAGTTGTTTTGCTATTGATCTGTCCTTACTTAGATGTCCATCTGCCTTTAGTCATATGTCAAAGATTAAGTATATATCCTGTAATATACCCCCTTTCTCGCCTCTCCTCACCGGCCTCTCTGCCCCACATCCTTGCCTTTCAGCACCATAGGAACTACCTCCCCCCACTTCTATTTCCTGGATTTAACCCCTAATGATCCCCTTGTCCTTCGATTCTTCCTCTCATCCAACAGCCCCAGGGACTGGACTTGGGGGAAGTCTTGAGTGCCAGTGGTAAAACCCTAGATCCCATCCCTCTCCCCTTTCCCCACTGCAGCGCCCCTCCCCCTTCCTCTATCAGCTCTGAGAAAGCCGAAGGCCAGACGTGCAGAGAATGGGGGCTGTAGGAGGAGGCAGCATCCCCAAGGCTTCTCTTTGCAGCATTCACTGAATGCCCTGCCCCCTTCACATTTGGGGGTGCAATTCCCTCATCTCTTACATGCAAGCCCATATTTTCTTACCGCAAGTCCAGGGACAGCTGAACAGCAGCAACAGCAGCGGTGGGGGCAGGAGCCCGGCTCCCAGGGTCCCCATGACACCCTGATCCTCAAATCCCTTTCCCACACCCCAATCCCTGTCCTCCCAGGGGATGAAGAACTAGTCGTCTTTACTCAGCTTCTTGGCTATTCCCCTAATTCTTCCCTTCCCAGGAGCTGAAGAGCTAGTCTTCTTGCTCTTCTTGCCTATTCTGCTCCCGTCTACTACTGCTTCCTTTTAAGGAAGAAAATCCAGGGCTTGACAGGAGGCGAAAGGCTGAAGTGGGTGTGTGTGTGTTGAAGAATATACGGGAAAAGGACTGGGAACCGAAGATTCTTAGCTTTCTTGCCTCCTTGAATGCCCGAGTCCTCTCTCTTGCCCGGACACCTCTGTCCTCTCTGTTCCTGTGGATGGGGGGGGGGGAAGGGGGCGCGGCTGCGGCTGCAGGGGGTGGGGCGCAGTGGGGGAGTGCTAAATCAGACCAGGCTCTCTGAGAGATCCGGGGACTCCTGGATTCTACTCTCTACCCCTGACGCCTGTTTTCGGCCTCGATTAGATCCCAGGTTGTTGGGGTGCAGGGAGGAGATTGGAATTGCAGCTTGGGGTGGGAGATGGAAAGAATGAAGGATAGAAAGGAGTATCTAAAGGGTTCTAGAAGGGTTTTACGGGTAGAGAGGAGAGAGGGTCGTAGGGTCCTGGGGGAGGGAGATGCGGGGTGGGGGGCAGCTCGAGAACTGAGGCTGCGGGAGGGAGAAGCTGAGAAAGGTGTCGAAGCCCACGTCAGATCCTGGGGCCGGGCGAGGGGAGGAGCCTGGTGCGTGGGTATGTGGGGGGAGAGCCGAGTGGGAAGGAGACCAGAGGAGGGAGGATGCACTGTATGAAGGCGGGCACCGAGTTATGTTCATTCCCCCACCCCACATCTGCACTCCCTAATCCACTGGTGAGAGAAAAAGGAAAGCCTCAATCCGGTTACATCTCTAATTAGTGCCCCCCGCCCTTCAGGATATCCTCCCGGTACATC
Source organism: Myrmecobius fasciatus (assembly GCA_023553655.1). Taxonomy (NCBI): domain Eukaryota; kingdom Metazoa; phylum Chordata; class Mammalia; order Dasyuromorphia; family Myrmecobiidae; genus Myrmecobius; species Myrmecobius fasciatus. The sequence goes on from JAJPUD010000279.1 coordinate 759,185, forward strand.
TGGAATTTTAATCATTTTCTTCCCAGATCTGGAAGCCGCAACGCAGTTGCATTTCCTTCTGTTTCCCAAGACACCCCCTATTCTGCTCCCGGATTTACATCCCCCCTCCCTTTCCTCAATCATCTAGGGTGAATTTGCCTCCCAGCCTCAGTGGGAATTTGCTCACTTGTCCACTCTGCCCCCGCCCCAGAAGTACTACACTGGCTTTCAAACGGGAGTAGGAAGTGGGAGATGGTCTAAGGTCTAAAATGTCCCTTCTCGATTTCCTCAGGGAATCCTTTCCCCATAATCCTTCAAACTAGCTTCAGTCTGAAATGTATCTTGTTCCAAGCTTATACAGTGCTTCCCTTGCCCATCCTCTTCTCTGCCTTCTAGAACTGTTCCCCGCTGTTTCATTGCGCTCTTCCCTCGAAGGGTTTTAATGGGCTCTGGGGTGCAGGCCTCTTTCAGCACCACGGACCCAAGGACAGCGCTCAGCCTCAGCTCCGCCCCTCAGCTCCAGACTCCCGGCTTTCAAAGCTGATTGGCTGTGGCAGCCTCCACCTTCGCCTCTCGCCGGCAATCACAGGCGTTCCTGTGACGGTCTTGCGGGAAGCGTAGGCTGGAGCTGGGAGGGAGAAGAGTCACCTAGAGACAGACTGAGGTGGCTCTGCCCCTAGATGCTGCTGACTTGATTGCCTCCCGCGGGTTGTCACTGCCGCCCTCGTCCCTCCAATCTGTTGGTCTCTCCACTCTTCCCTATCCACTGATTCCATGCCCCGCCCCTCCCTCCCCCCTTTTCGCATTGCGGGCCGGCCGGACTCCAACGCAGCCACCTCAGAGCCCGACTTGACACCCAGCCAAGGAAGGGAGTCCAGCTCTGTCAGTGTTACTTTCCAAGCCTTCACGGGTCATCCGTCCCCTGCCCCCAACCCCGGATAACAAAAGCTCCCGCTCCCCTCCTTGCCTTGCCCCCTTCCCTCTGCTCTTTTCCTTCCTGATGCGAGTATCCCTGGGATGCGGCTGACTCTGGGGTGGGCCTGAAGTGATGGGTGCGGGGGTGAGAAGGGGGGTGAGAAGGTGACGTCAGGGTGAGTGGGAAAGGAGGGGGAGAGGAGAGGAGAATAGAGAAAAAAGATAGAGCGGAGAAAGGGGAGGGGAAAAAGACGAGGAGGTGGAGAGGGACAGAAGAGAGGGAAGGAAGGAGAGGGTTGTGGAGGGAAGGTGGAAGCTGCTGCAGAGGATTAGGATCCATCTCAGGATCTGAGGGCTACATGATGAGGTGGGACAGGAACTGCTGAAGGAGGAAGAGAGAAATTGAAAAGTGGAAGCAGAATCGTGGAAGCAGAAGCCCCAGAAAAAGGGGGCCAGAAGGAGAGATGATGGAGAATGAGGAAGACAGCATGGAATAAGGCCCAGGAAGGTGAATCTGAGGTTGCTAGAGGAAAGAGCCGGTAGGGCAGGGTGACGAGGGAAACAGATTTGGGGAATGCCTGGGGCCTTTTGACTAGACTTCCCACTCCATTTCCACCATGCCCCCTTGGCCACTACCCCTGGCCTGCCCAGCCCTCACTCTGATCCTTGGGGCCCTCACTTCCCTTTTCCTCTGGTACTGCTATCGTTTAGGCTCACAGGACACCCCAATCCCTGGGGCAGGGAGTGTTAGCAGAGGAGGTGCTGGAGCTGGTAGAGGTTCTGAGGCTGGAGGTCAAGGGTTAGGGATCACTAGGGAGCCTGGTGAAGGGCCTGGGGCAGAAGGCCTGGTGAGTCGGAGACTTCGGGCCTATGCCCAGCGTTACTCCTGGGCTGGGATGGGGCGGGTGAGGAGGGCAGTTCAGGGCAGCAGCGGCCTTGGTGGAGGTCCAGGGATCCAACGCCCAGCTCTATTCTTTTTGCCGGATCTTCCTTCTGCTCCATTTGTACCCCGAGATGCTCAGCGACATGATGTGGAACTCCTAGAGAGTAGTTTCCCTGCCATTCTTCGGGACTTTGGAACTGTGAGCTGGGATTTCTCAGGGACATCATCTCCACCTCGGGGATGGTCTCCTCCTTTGGCTCCTGGGTGCCATCAGTTCCTATTGTACAGGGCTGGTCGATGTCAGCCAAATAATTGCCGACGCTGCCCAGGGGCATATCGGGCTCTTAGAGGACTGAGAAGTTTTGTGAGTGCCAATTCTTTTGGCAATGCTGGTTTTTCTGTTCTTCTGCCTGGAGCCAGACTTGAGGGTCGCTGTGGACCTACTAATGCTCGGGTTCGTTGTCACTTGGGTAAGTAGTGAATCAAAGATGTTTAGGTCAAACCTGGGGTAAAATGGAAGATTATGGGTCTGTTTGGGAAAGTGATAGGAATTTCTGAATTCTATGACTCCTCTGATTTTTACTGGGCCTTCTCCAACAGGCCTGAAGATTCCCCCTGGCTGTGAATTAGTTGTTGGGGGTGAGCCCCAATGCTGGTCTGAGGGACATTGCCTGCTTGTGGATGATTCTTTCCTGCACACTGCAGCTCACAATGGTAACCAGAGTCCTGAAAAGTTTTTTCACCAGAGTCCTGAAAATATGGGATTTGGGAGTCTAAAGTGAGGTTTGATCAAATCTGGATTTAAGAATGAAACTGAACAATTATAATCCTTTGTTTCCTTTTTGTCTCTAGGCTCTGCAGAAGATGGCCCTCGTGTGGTCTTCATTGTTGACCTCTGGCATCCCAATGTTGCTGGGGCTGAGAGACAAGCTCTTGATTTTGTCTTTGCACCTGACCCATGAAGGGTAATTTGATGTCCCAATGTCCCCTAGAGAGAACCCCAGTCTCCTATCCATGAACCATAAACACATTGGACTTGGGCAGCTTGGTATGGCATGGTTGGCCTCTCACTTCTGGTGCTATTATGTGTGTTATTGATGGGGGCATGCAGAAGTGAGGTGGCGACATATCCAAGAACTAAAATACAAATTTACAAAACTCTTTAAATCCTGGCAGCATCCTTCTATGACATATAAGAGGGATACAAAGCTAACTGGGATTGGGTAGTTTCAGGTACAGTATAATATAAAGCAAAGAACACTACATTTAAAGTGAGAAAACCCAGTTTCTAGGCTTGCTTCTGCCACTAAGCTTTGGTTTTTAAGCAAATCATTTAACAACCTGAAATTCAGGTTCTTACATCTCTGAAATAACAGGGCTAGACTAGATGACCTAAACTTAACTACTTTGCACAAAAGTTCCCTGGCCTCTCATCATACCCAACAAAACAAACTCCAGCCTGTCAAAGATAAAATCCCTCTGCCAGGAACCAAGTCTATCCTTGCAATTTAACTTTATTTCAATAATTTAATAGAAAATTAAAATAAATAATAAGAAATAAGTAGGTGGGGAGGCCAGGTTGGAAAGACCACAGGCCACTTCAGTACCAATTCAAGAAGGAAAAAGGGCCAGGGACAGGATTGTAGGCAAATTGGCTGTAAAACGTAAAGGAGTAAAGAAGTAGGCTTGGAATGTAGCAGATGGTTAAGGTCATGAGAAAAACTTTGGCACATAATATATACCAAAAGGAAGTGAAAACAGACAGAACCAAAAATGTGAAATACGCACTTATGATGGATGCAAAGATAGTGGAATGTAAGAACTGGAGATAGGGAGAAGGTAGAGTGAGTGGTTTGGAGAGGGTAAATCTAACAAATGTGACATTTTGGGAAGCACTGTAGTATATGCCTTGGAATGTACTATATTGTTGATGGTCTTGGAGTAATAAGGAGGATAAAAGGGGCTAAATGTACCGTATCTTAAGTCTGAAATACTGAATGGAGAAAGGAAACCCACGACTTGACCAGCAAAGCCGGGGCAGAAGTCATGGTAAAGGAGAGAGTGGAAGCATTATGGTGATGATAATAATAAGAGGGGAGAACAAGTTTGAGGGCAGGATGGGTGAAAGGTCAGTCCTTGAAGACAGCCTGCTGGCCATGGGGTCGTTCATCATGAGTGATATGTCGTCTGACGTGGATCCTTCGGACTCGATGCTCTCGTCCATCTTCATCTTCTCCACGCCCAGCCCCACCTCCTCCAGCAGCACCCCCAGTGGCCTCTAGGAGAGCAGGGTCAGGCCCCCGGGGTGTCTCATAGATCAAAATATTCAATGTTTCTTCAAAGATCCTTGCCTCTGGGAATTCTACCTGTAAGAAGGTGGATGCCAAGGTTGGCAACAATTTGTCCCATATTATAAGCAATTTTGGTCTCATCAAAAGTAGGGAAGGAAAGGGTGGGAAGAAAGAGAAATTAAGAGAGAAGATAAAGGAAAAAGAATGGAGGGAGGGGAGAGAAGAAGATGTGGAAGGAAGGAGGGAAAGGATATAGAGACATAGATATAGGATAAGAAAGATATAAGTGGCAGCCTGTACAACCAACCTATTTTCAATACACCCAGTTTCTTCCTCCCCAAGCATACAAATGCCCATTCCACTGCTTCCTTAACAGCTAAAAATGCTAAAGTGGACCTCTCCCATTTTCAAATCCCAGGCTCATCTCTGACCTTGGTCTGCTTCTTCTCAGTGGCATAGACAATGGAGGTACAGCATACTTCGGCAATCTTTCGGCCCTGTCCATAAAAAGACCAGCAGCAGATCTCATCACCTAGCACATCTTTGAGAAAGAGCAACCGCCCGTGGAAGCGCAATGCCAGCTTGTCGAACAGCTCAATGTTCTTTAGCAGGTTGTCATCTGACGTGCTAGGGGATTGGAGAGGTGGGTAGCAAAAGGCAGTCAAATTCTAACACCGAAACCAACTAACTGACTTTAGCTCATAAAACCCAAGTTAAAATTATGGGTACTGGGGATGAAGATAGAAAGGAGACAAGAACTTGGGGAATAAGTCTATGACCTGTTAAGAGAACAGGGTAGAAAATTGAAGGGCTGGGGCAATCCAGGGCTCCACCTCACCTGGTGTAGGAATATTTGTTGTTACTTCGATTGTGCAGCAGCTTCACCACTGGCTGAGGGGGAGAAAAAAAAGACAGAAGAAAAGGATCAGGCTGAGTTCAAAAAAGCCAGCCCTTCCTAACCTGCTGGTATCTCACCTTAGAGGTGCTAGCCAGAAGCTGCTGCTCCTCCCGTGGAGATGTCACCATGGGGATAAGGCAGAGTGGGGAAAGACTCTCACTCTTTTGCTGAGAAAGAGAAAGGAGGTTAGTTATTGCTTGACAGGGGAGAGGAAGTGGGGAGAATGGTGAGAACTGGGGCTTAAGCATCAAATAAGAAATTCAGCTATCTCTACTTCTCTTTTCACTATCATTCATGGCTACAACACTTTTCAGCGCCCCACAATTATTAGGAAACACAATAGCAGAGAAGAGGCTCTTAATAAATCAGAGCAGTAGAAACAACATAATGCAGTAGAAAGGGCACTGGGATATAATTCTGGTTCTGCCACTTGCTTTATATGAACTAGTGCAAGGGACTTTACCTACCTCTTAATATATTTCCTAATCTATGAAAGAAGGAAAACAATGAGCCTGACTATTCCACAGGATTATTTTGTGTTACATATAAATTTTTGAACATGCTATAAAAATAGAAAATGTCTCAAACTTAGTGCCATTTTAAGTGTTTTAAAACAGCACTAAGACACCCTATATATTATTACTGAACAAAAAGCAATTTGGAATACTTGAAAAGCAAGATATTGGGAGTCAGTAGATCAGAGTTCATGTTCTGATTCTGACATTAGCTGTATGATCAAGGGCAAAATCATTTTACTTTTCTGAGCCTCAGCTTCCTCAATTTTTATACTTCACAGGATTTTTTGTGGGTGGGGGTAGAGTAGTGATGCTTTACAGCCCTTAAAAGTATTTTATATGAATGTGAATTATTCTTGCCAGAGCTGGACAAAACATTAGAACCAATTCCATTTATTCATTTCACAAAAAACTGAGATCCAGAAAATTAAAAAGCTAGCTAATGTGGACCTGGCGCCTGAATGAGAACACAATGTTCCTAAAAGAATAGCCCACAAGGCCCCAGGCTCTCTTACTCATATGTTACTCCCTGCAGTTTATTCTCTCACATCAATTCTACCCATTCCATCTTGGTTACTAACTCAGATAATGTGAGATAAAAAGCAAATGAGGGATAGAATAGTGTGGGAAGAAACTGGCTGAAGATAAAAGTGTTTTTTCTGTGTCCCTCTAGAAGTCAACAAACATAAACAAAGAAAAGGGTAGAAAAACATGTGGCCTCACCTGTAGAGCTAACTGGCAGTCTTCAGCTAGCCCCTGAACCAAGTAGTAACGTGCCTCACCCAACAGCTCACCCAGCTCCCGAGGGCCCTCTGGAAGAGGCACTGATCCATCCCGAAGGTAGTTCAGGATTGTCCCAAAATGACGCCCACTCCTGTCAATCAGCACCCAACCTGGATTGGGGGAGGAAACACAAAGAGGAAGGGAGAAATGTTACCATATCTAACAAAAAAAAAATCTCCCCCCCCCCAAAAAAAAAAACCCCTGCCCTTTCTCTAGAGGCACTTATCATTGTCTTTAGACTATTAATACCTAGAGAAAAGACTTGGTAAGTTTTTTGTTGATAATGATCATATTATAACTACAACTCCATAAATCTCACTTTTTTTAATCTAGGTTAATATCTAACCTAAAAAGTTAAAATATTCAGGATATCCTTTTTCTATCTAGTTACCAGAGATAAGTCACTGATTTATCTTCCTAGTTCAGCAAGACTTTGTGTCTACAAAATTACCCAAACTTCCCAGCTTTTAATATGGTCCTTCAGTGTGTATCCTCCCCTTTTCTCTCTGGTGGGATCAGGTGCACAGCAAAGCTTACCACCCCCCACTTTCCAAGTCATTGGCTTCTATAGGAACAAAAGCATAATCCTGTCCCTTGGCAACATATAGAACAGCTGCTTTTATTCTTTATTCAATAATTTTCCCCTCCTCCAATTCCACTCTCCACCCCCAAAAAATACATCTACTAGCAGCTGCTTTCTTTTTCATTCTTGATGTGAAAGATTCACCCCTGCCTCTTCTGACAAGCAGGCATTGCCAATGGTTCCTATACCAACTAGAGGTTAGGACCAAGCATGCCTTTAATTCTTCATTCCTCCCAGAGGGGAAACACTACAGTTAGCCATCTGTCTCTCCAGTAGAAACAATTTCCCTATCTGGCCCCAAAAGGCAACCCTTTACCTAAAGGCCATTTTCGTAAAGGTATAGCATTAATACTTGGAGAAAAGCTTAGGTAATTTTTTTTAAATGACCACAATGATGTCGATTCCTCCAAAGGGAAGGACTCACCTATTGATACAGGTTACTTGCAAACTCTGAGTACCTTTTCCGTTTTAAATTTCTGACAGTGTTGGGGCTAGCCACTAATTTAATTTATTCAATAGATATTTAAAAGACCAGAAGTTTTTAAAGAAAGATTATTCTGAGGCCACCTAAGTCTAACATTGTACAGATGAGGAAATTGAGGTGCCAAGGGGCTAAGTGACTTCCTCGACGTGACACAAGTTAACTGCAGAGTCAGGAATCCCAAAGCCATTGCTTGTGACCACTACCACAAGCAGTTTTTTAGAGAGCATCACTCCCGGGCGGGGTGTCGGGGGCAGCTGCAAAGGATGACTAGACTCTGTGCCCGCATGCCCCGCGGAGCTCAGATTCGCAGGTGTTCTGCCCTGCCCCGACCCCAAGCCCAGCTACCTTCGGAGTCTGTGAGCACCTCCATGCGGCCACTGAACATAGCTTTGAGCATGGTGTCCTGCTTGGTCAGGGTCTGCAGCGTGGTGTAGTGGAGCGAGCCCCCCACGTTCAGCTTCACGTACTTGCTACTCGGACTCAGCGGTTTGAGGTCATAGGCAGCGCCCCCGCCCGCTGCACCGGGAGTGGGAGGCGGGGGCGGTAGCGCCGGGCCCGGGGGCTCGGGACCCCCAGGGGAGGGGGCGGCCGGGGACCCCGCGCCTGTGGCCTCGGCCGACATACTGGCCACTCCGGCCGGAGAGAGCGGCGGCGGCCGTGGAGGCAGCAACAAAATCACTCCCGCCCAGGCCCTGGACCCC
>JAJPUD010000279.1:779792-792495 GCA_023553655.1 Myrmecobius fasciatus
TTTTTTCTTGTAGCTAGGATTTTTCTTGCATAACTTGTCAAGTATTTTAACATTATTAACATGTAGTGGACTTCCTGCCATCTAGGGGAGGGGAGGGGACTGGGGGTAAAATTTGTAATGGAAAGCTTTGTAAAGATCAATGCTGGGGAACTACCCATACATATGTTATACAAATAAAAAGCTTTAATAAAAAAAATTATTGTGTCTTTTATATCTAATCTATTTCACTGATCCATTATGCTTTTAACAAGTACCAAATGGTTTTGATTACTACTGCTCTATAACATAGTTTTAAGTTTGATACTGCTAAGCCTCCGTATTTTATATATTTTTTTATCAATAATTCCCTTGATATTCTTGACCTTTTGTTCTTCCAGACGAATTTTGTTATTATTTTTCCTAGTTCTATAAATTAATTTTTTTTGGCAGTTTGATTGACATGGCACTGAACAAGTAAACCAATTTAGGCAAAATTGTCATTTTTATTATATTATCTCCACCTAGCCATAAACAATTGATATTTTTCCAATTATTTAGATCTGATTTTTTATTTGTGTGAGAAGTGTTTTGTAATTTTGTTCATATATTTCTTGGGTTTATCTTGGTGGGTAGACCCCCCCAAGTATTTAATTTTGTCTACAGTAATTTTAAATGGAATTTCTCTTTCTATCTCTTCCTAATGGCCTTTGTCAGTAATATATAGAAATGCTGATGATTTATGTGGGTTTATTTTATATCTTGAAACTTTGCTAAAGCTGTAAATTTTTTTCCAGTAGGTTTTTGGATGATTTTCTAGAATTCTCCAAGTATATTATCATATCATCTGCAAAGAGTGATAGTTTTATTTCCTCATTATCTATGTAGTTTCTTTTCTTTTCTTATTGCTAAAGCCAGTATTTCTAGCACAATGTCAAATAATAGTGGTGATAATGGACCTTTATCTTTAAAATCTTTACAGTCAGTGTTTCTGATAAAGGTCTCATTTCTAAAATATATAAAGAACTGTGTCAAATTTATAAGAATACAAGTCATTCCCCAATTGATAAATGGTCAAAGGATATGAACAATTTTCAGATGATGAAATTAAAGCCATATATACTCATATGAAAAAAATGTTCTAAATCACTATTGATTAGAGAAATACAAATTAAAATAACTCTGAGGTACCACCTCACACCTTTCAGATTAGCTAAAATGACAGGAAAAGATAAGGATAAATGTTGGAGGGGACACTAATAATGCATTGTTGGTGGAATTGTGAAATGATCCAACTATTCTGGAGAACCATCTGGAACTATGCCCAAAGGTCCATAAAATTTTTGTACATGCCCTTTGATCCATCAGTTGATCTGTATCCCAAGGAAATCCTAAAGGAGGGAAAAGGACCCACATGTAAAACTGTTTGTAGTAGCCCTTTTTGTGGTAGCAAAGAATTGGAAAATGAGTAGATTCCCATCAATTGGGGAATGGTTGAACAAGTTGTGGCATATGAGGGCAATGCAATATTATTTTTCTATTATAGAAAAGGCCTGGAAAGATTTACATGAACTGATGATGAAACAAGCAGAACCAGTAATACATTGTGCATAATAACAGCAAGAATGTGCAATGATCTACTATGAAAAACTTGGTTCTTCTCAGCGGTTCAGTGATCCAAAGCAATCCCAATAAACTTTGGACAGAAAATGCCATCTGCATCTAGAAAAAGAACTAAGGAGACTGAATGTAAATCAACACATGCTATGTTCACTTCTTTTTTCTGAGATCTTTTTCTTAATCTCTCTCATGGTTTTTCCCTTTTGTTCTGATTTTTCTCTCCCAACATGATTCATAAAGTAATGTGTATTAAAAATAAATAAATTCACTACATTAAGAAAAAAGATTTTTCCCAGCTTTGTACTTGCCTTTTAATTTTGTTTCTGCCAGTTTTGTTTGTGCAAAACCTTTTTAATTTAATGTAATCAAAGTGGATTTGGCTCTTTTCAACATCAAGGTGAGATTCAAGGCAATTCCAATAATGGAAAAAGCCATCCGAATCCAGAGAGAGAACTATGGAGACTAAATGTGAATCAAAGCACCGGGTTTTTTTTTTTTGTTTGTTTTGTTTTGTTTTTGTGGTAGTGGTGTGCTTGCTTGTTTTTTGATTTTCTTTTTCTTGGCTTTTTTTCTCCTTTATGATCTGATTTTTCTTGGGCAATATAATGAATATAGAAATATGTTTAGAAGAATTGCACATGTTTAATCTATAGTGGATTATTTGCTGTCTAAGGGACAGGGAGAAGGTGGGAAAAAATTTGGAACACAAGGTTTTGCAAAAGCGAATGTTGAAAACTAACTGCATGTATTTGGAAAAATAAAAAGTTTTTATGAAAAATTTTGTTAGCTTAAAATGTTTTAATTGCCCTTTTTTGGAGGGGGGGCAACATTTCTGTTAATCTATCTTGTCCTCTAAAGCCCATTCCACATGCTCAAAGTCTCTCTTCAGAGCTTTGGGATTGATTGTGGGACATGGGAGACACTGGTATAGGACTTCCCAGCATCGAGTGCCCTCATCAGAGAAGGTGCTATGCTTCATGAACAAAACAGAAATGAAGTAGCTCAAAAGAAACTCAAGATGTGCAAAATTAGAGAATTTGCCCTAATGTTCTCATAGATTACTTTTTCCTTACCTGTGGTAGAGCCTTCTAACTCCTATTTGTCTGATCAGCCACAATCGGACACTGCAACTCAACTCTAATATAGTGATGTCGTTTTGGTCCTCTTCAAGAATGAAGAACAACCAAAGCCCATTCATTAAAAACTAAAAAAGAATACAAATTAGCATAGACAAGCAAAATAAATCTATTCAATTATCATGCCCCAAAATGTATGTTTCTTTATGAACCTTGTATTCATCATTTTATCAGGAAATGGGTAACATGTTTTCTCCATAGGTTCTCTGGAGGCATGGTTGATTATTGCATTGATCAGAGGTCTTAAGTCTTTCCATGTTGTTATTCCTTACCATGTATTGTCCTCATAAATTGTTCTGGTTCTGTTCATTTTGCTCTGCATCGAGTTTATTTTACCCAGAATTCTCTGAATCATCTCTTTCATCATTTCTTATGATGCAATAACATTTCATTACATTCATATGCCACAACTTGCTTATTCTTCAAGAGTTTGAAGCAATCTAAGGCACTCCCTTAGATTCTGATTGTTTTCTTTTTCTTCTCCCTCCCCCCCCTCTTTCAGGATCCAGAAATGTGTTTTACTTGCTCCTGGCATATTTCCTCTTAACTTCCTTTCCTTATTTCTACTTGTTTCCCTTTTTAGTCTAGTATTCTTACACCAAACTTTTGGTGTGTATGTACATGTTCAAGTTTTCCTTGTTCAATTCAGATAAAAAATTCAGAGGTTCACCAGATGTCCATTTCCCTGCCTCTTCATCTTCATGTTTGTAGACTTCTTCTAATGCACCCCAATGAAGAGAAATAATAATTTCTACCTTACTTTTCTTCCTTCCTACACAGGTGTATTCCTCTGTTCCTCCTTTCCTTTACTTTCTCTTCTTCAAAAATGTCAGAACAGAACCAATTCATTCCCAGGACCTCTGGGTTTTTTTTTAAATTAATTTCCTTTGGAAACTCTAAGATTCTGAAATGAAACTAATGTCTTCTCCTCCAGTTAAAATGTTAGCACTATTATCATCACACAGCCCCTTCTAATTACACAAGTACATTTACCTTTCTAGCCTCCTCTCAACTTCTATTTGCATTTTAGAATTCCTGTTCAGCTCTAGTCTTTTCATCAGAAAGTCTTCAAGTTCCTCTGCTGCATTAAAGGTTCTTTTTTTTTCCTAGCTTCATGAAAAAAGTTATTATTGGTTGTAACCTATATCTCAACTTTGCCTTTTATTGTTCTTACTCAAGGGAAAATTTCCCAAAGTCTCCATTTTGGCAAGCTGGAAATCAGGGATATACTAGAGATACTGGCTCCCTCTACATGTCAACTCCTTCCCAAAGTCTTTCTCTCCCTCTAGGGTCCTCTCCCAGAAGAGACCTTGGATCAGTGTATGCCCTCCCTCAGAGTTAGAAACCAAATGAACTCACCTCTCCTAAGTTCTCACCAACTCTGCTCTCCACCAATGAGAAAAGTTTTAGACAAATGATCAGATTTGAATCTCATGTCTCACACTCAAAACAATTCAGAAAAAAAAAAGATTCTACTCATCAAAGAAAACATTGAAAGGGATTTGTCCTAGATCACATAGCTCTCCAATTCCCAGTCCAATGCTCTTATATTCTGTATCAATTTATTCTATCAGATTCCCACTGAACATTAACCATATATACACCACTCTGTCTAAAGTTCTATGGGGAAATACTTCTATTAAGTTCCACAAAAACATCAATCTTAACCAATCTTCCCCCAGAGCTTAGCACTGTATTATACAAACAAAAAGCATTTAAGATGCACAATCTTGAGATACAGTTTGATATAATAGAAAGAATACTAGACTTTGGTCCACATCCAAGCTCCTAAATTTCCTGGTTGTGTGAATTTTGACATGATTTAATTCTCCGAACCTCAATTTCCTCAATCTATAAATTAGTGACAATATTCCCTCTCCTTGTAAAGCTTGAAAGTCAGGCTATAAGGTGTAAGACACATACCTAAATTATAGTAAAAGGCCCAATGTTATAAGTACTAGAAAAAAGGTACCAGCAATTTCCATGTGTAACCGGAGAGAAAGAAAAAACATGATGCTCAAGTCAGTATGCTTAATTTGAAGTTAGAGGATCTGAGTTCAAATTCTTACTCTGCTACTAAATACCTCTATAGTGTTGTGAAAAAAATCATTCTGAGCCTCAGTTTCCTTACCTAAAAATAAAGAGAATTGAGCTAGATGACCTCAAAGATTCCTTCCATTTCTAAATCTATATTCCTATGACAAAAAAATTCTATGGTTGTAGTAAGAGCTTCAGAGTAAAATGCATCATCAAAACCTATAGATTTCTTTGAGACTTAGCTCAGGTGCTACCTCCCCCAATCAAGTAGTTTTACAAAACATTAAATGAAATATAAACAAATGTAAACTATTGTTATCTGCTTTATATGAGTTTCTTATATATACATATATGTGTACATATGCATACATATATATAAACACAAGAGAAATACCATTTCTCCCCAAAACTATTTCTAACTTTGCCCCAGCCAGAATCAACGTGTATGTTTATATACATGTCGATGTATACATATACATACATAAACACATATGTATAGATATAAGCATCTTGAGGGGTAAATAGCATTTTGTTGGGGAGATAAGCAGAGAGCAGGGCAAGGAACAATATAATGAAAGATAGGAAAAAGAAGATGGGTAGGAAGAAACATTCTTGCATTATTCTGCAACTTAACAGGCAAACATCATCGTCATATCATTGAAAGCTAACTTCACAGTATGTAATGCTGAGTATTTTTAAATGCTGTAATTATTCCTGCTTGAATTAGTCAAATTTTGATATAGAAGCCAAGCGCTTCATAGGATGACATTTGTCAGGTTGCCTGACACATTTTCTCTTTTATGAATGAGGTCAAAATTCCACTTTATAGAAAAAAGAGATGTAGGAATGAACCAATAGACATCCTACTTTCTCTTGTGCTAGCTTGTAGCTATGGTGATAGTGATCAGAACCATACAGTAAAACTTCATTAATCAGTACTCTGAGGACCAAGCTCCTTTTGTATCCCTGATGTAGTGAATAGAACACTGCACTTGGAGTGATGAGAACTAGGATTCTACGGCTCAACTTTACGACTTAATGTCTACTGAACATCAGTTTTCTCCTTTGTAAAAGAGAGATGAGAAATATTTGCACTAACCTAACTTCACAGAGTTCTTATAAAGATCAAATAAGGCAAACACCATCAAATTGCTTTGTATACATATATGTAGATATATGTAGAGAGATATATGTGTGTGTCTATATACATATACATATGTATGAAAAAACTATTTTTGTTCTATCATTTCAACTTCAATGTGAAAAGAATTAGAAGTCCACTTTCCTCAAATCTGGTCAATAGTTTTGGTAACAGCTGAAGAGGTATTAGCAGGGATGGTTTCATTCATGTAATCCCCTTAGGGATGAGTCAGGGCCTGGGTCTGAATGAGAAATGAATTATACTTCTAGAGCCCCTATGTCTAAGTCAGTTGGGAGTAAAGGGAGGTTCAATTCAGATTGCAGCAATGATCCTTTATATATTGGGAAGGGGACCATAACTAAGTCGGCTCAAGTATCCACAGAAAGGCCAAGAAGCCTCAAAAAAAGCTTCTTCTACTAACAAAAAGAATCTCCCAAAATGGGACTTGTCCTTGCAGGTGGAGTCAGGAAGACCTGAGTTGAATCTGGCTTCAGAAATGTAACTAGTTATGTGATCTTTGGCGTGTCACTCTAGGTTTCTGTCTCCTCATCTGTAAAAGAATAGCAGCTACTTCCCAGGATTGCTATGAGGTTAAAATGAGATCATATTTGCAAAGTGCTTTGCAAACCTTATACATGCTCGTATTATTATAATTGTATAGTTATACTAATACAAGTAATAATAATATCAATAATGACAGTTAAAATAATAAAGTTTTGACCCATCACTTAGCTTCACTTAAGATTCACAAATCAATAGGGCCTCAAACCCTAAGGTAAGTCACCCAGGACAGCAGAGAAGGAACCAAGGACAACACCAAGCAAAAGAATGCCCTTGGTGTCTTTTTACCTTCCTTTCTTACCTCTAATTACCTCCCTATCTCCAGGTTCCAGCTGGAATCTAGTGCTTATAATGCTGCTTGTCAACACATCATCAAAAGCAACTGATCCACATGAGAAAGCAGGACATAGAGGAAAGAGGATTAGTTTGGAAGTCAGACGCTCTGAGTTCCAATCTCAGCTCTACCACTTCCTAGCAATGGTGCTTTAGACATCAAATTTCCTTAACAGGAATAGTAACATTTTCATCATTTACCCCACAGAGCTATTTGTGAGGCTCAAGTGAAATAAAGTATTGGCAAAGTTTTAGAATCCAAACTATTAGATTTGTCTACGGACCCACTTGATGCCCATATGCCCCTGGACAGCTATTCTGGATTCAAGGCATATTTTCTGTCAGCTCCACTTAAAATCATAGCTCACAAGCCCCCAGTAATGTGTTTTTTTTAGTGTCAATCGGATGCCAGTTAGATGGCAAAGTACACTTGGAGCCACTTTCTAGCTCTGTGACTTTGGACAAATTAAATGACATTTCTTAGCCTCAGTTTCTTCTTCTTTAAAATGGAAATAATAATAGAACCTCCCTCCCAGAGTTGTATTAAAGATCAAATGATCTAAATTAGATAAATGATAAATTAGATAAATGAGATAACATACATAAAGTGCTCTGTAAACCTTACAGCAGTATGTAAATGCTAGTTATATGTAGCAAGGACAACTCAGATTCCTTCCACATACTGCTGAATTACTTCCACTCATCTGCTGGTAGAATAATCAACAAGCTGTAGGTTGTTGCTGCTGGCTACTGATTCTCAGCTGGCCATATCTAATGTTTAGTCCAATAAATTGTGTTTATTCTGTCTTTTACTATTCCTTTAAGGTGAGGGGTAGAGGTAGAGATAAGGAATGATTTGCAGCTCTTTTAGCATGTGGCTTCAGAGGTTATTTTGTAATTTTGATATTTAAACCCCAAAGCCACCACTAACCAGGAGAAAGCTTTAGTCTCTGATTAAACCTATCTTTTGAATATCTTTGCTCAGGGATATGAAAGTGAATATTTAATATAACAAACAGATGGGGGGAATGGAGGAGGAAAATGTGTTCAGACACACTTTTAAATTTAATCTGCATTATTAACATTTTCTCCTTCATTTTCTTAAGTCTAAACAATGAACAAAACTTTGAGATGTAAAAGCTAAAACCTGAGATTTTAACAAACTCAGGAGTTGCTTTAAACTAGCTCCAATACACTTTGGCCTTCCCCTTTATCTAAAAAGTCTCTAACCAAGATGCCACTCCCTGAAATCAAATCATTATTTGATTTAAAGTGTGTTTTCACTCCTATCTACTTCAGTCCCACCAATTATCTTTGTGAATCACCTCTGGGAGCAACAACTAAGGGCTGGTAGAGCTACAAACCTTTGTCCTACTTTCTACCCAATAACAAAGTGGCTTCTTTACCCTTCATACACAGTAGTGAAAACTACTCTTATTAAAATTCCACTTGCAATCTATATCTAATCATGGTGACCTTTTTATGTTAGGGATTATTCTAGGCCAAAGTAAATGCTTGCTTTCATAGGTGAAACATCGAATATATGAAATCCTGAACAAAGGTGAGCTAATGTTAAGCTGTTCATTGTACCTATGCTTTAGAGTCTGGGAATCCAAATGAATTAAGAATTAAACCAGAATAAAAATGACAATACTACCCAAACTAATCTACTTATTTAGTGCCATACCAATCAAACTCCCAAGAAATTATGTTACAGATCTAGAAAAAATAGTAGCAAAGTTCAACAAAACAAAAGGTCAAGGATTTCAAGGGAATTAATGAAAAAAAAGGCAGATGAAGGTGGCCTTGCTGTACCAGATCTAAAACTATATTATAAAGCAGCGGTCATCAAAACCGTTTGGTACTGGCTAAGAAATAGAGCAGTCAATCAGTGGCACAGGATAGGTTATCAGGACAATCTAGGCAATAACCTTAACAATTTAGTGTTTGATAAACCCAAAGACCCCAGCTTTTGGGATAAGTACTCACTATTCGGCAAAAACTGCTGGGATAATTGGAAACTAGTGTGGAAGAAATTAGGGCTTGACCCATACCTAACACCACATACCAAGATAAGATCTAAATGGGTTCAAGATCTAGATATAAAGAGTGATATTGTAAGTAAGTTAGAGGAACCTCTCAGACCTGTGGAGATGGAATAAATTTATGTCCAAAGAAGATCTGGAACTCCTAATTGAACACCAGATGGATAATTTTGATTATATTAAGTTAAAAAGTTTCTCCACAAATAAAACTAATGCAGACAAGATTAGGAGGGAAGCATAAAACTGGGAAATCATCTTTACATTTAATGGTGCTGATAAAGGCCTCATTTCTAAAATATATAGAGAATTGTCTCATATATATAAGAATTCAAGCCTTCAATAGATAAGTGGTCAAGGGATATGAACAGACAATTTTCAGATGATGAAATTAAAACCATCTCTAGTCATATGAAAAGTTGCTCCAAATCACTATTGATCAGAGAAATGCAAATTAAGACAACTCTGAGGTACCACTACATACCTGTCAGATTGGCTAAAATGACAGGAAAAGATAATGATGAATGTTGGAGGGGATGTGGGAAAACTGGGACACTAATACATTGTTGGTGGAACTGTGAATGGATCCAACCATTCTGGAGAGCAATTTGGAGCTATGCTCAAAAAGTTATCAAACTGTGCATACCCTTTGACCCAGCAGTGTTTCTACTGGGCCTATATTCCAAAGAGACCTTAGAGGAGGGAAAGGGACCCACATGTTCAAGAATGTTTGTGGCAGCCCTTTTTGTAGTGGCTAGAAACTGGAAACTGAAGGGATGCCCATCAACTGGAGAGTGGCTGAATAAATTATGGTATATGAATGTTATGGAATATTATTGTTCTGTAAGAAACGACCAGCAGGACGATTTCAGAGAGGCCTGGAGAGACTTGCATGAACTGATGCTGAGTGAAACGAGCAGAACCAGGAGATCATTATACACAGCAACAACAATATTACATGATAATCAATTCTGATGGACATGGCTCTCTGCAACAAAGAATTGTCTCAAACCAGTTCCAATTATTCACTGAAGAAGACCATATACACCCAGAGAGAGGGATATGAAATATGGACAACAACATAACATTTTCATGCTCTCTATTGATGTTTGCTTGCATTGTGTTTCCTTTCTCTGATTTTCATTTTTTTTCTTGTAGATAGGATTTTTCTTGCACAACTTGTCAAGTATTTCAATATTATTGACATGTAGTGGACTTCCTGCCATCTGGGGGGGGAAGGGGACTGGGGGTAAAAGTTGTAATGGAGAGCTTTGTAAAGATCAATGCTGGGGAACTACCCATACATATGTTACACAAATAAAAAGCTTTAATAAAAAAAAAGAATTAAACCAGAAACTCAGGTCATCAACAAAATTTGGCTCAATTGTTCTTTGTATGAGTTCATGATTACTTGAGCAGGAAAACTTCCTGAGAAGTCTAACCAAAGTCATGAAGAACAGCCTTCAAATTCTGTGAGGAAAATGGACTCAAGTCTGACTCATGGTGAGTCACATTCTTTCTCCACTCCCTTTCTCCTTCCTTTACCTTTTCCACCAGGACTCAAAGATTTCAAAATGTAGACAAAGAAGGGGAGATGAAAGATAAACAAATCTGACATGAAACATTTCTTGTACAGAAGTGGAAAACTGGGAAGCCATCTTATTCATGATGTAAAGTTGGGGGACCAAAAAACTCTTCTTATCTCTATCTTTACCTTATCTTTATCTTCTTGAAACCTTGAGCATCTACACCTAATATTTTTTAATAAATCTCATGTGGACACGATGGTTTTTCTCCTTTTGCTCTCCCTCGTGTGACCACAGATAGACTAGAAAATCACTCTGAAGCATTATCATAGAAGTAATATAAAACCATTTATCTAGATCAAAGTAAAATGATAAGTGACCAAGCCTGGTTTTATTTCAAAGATATGACAAGGAAAAACATGCAACCACCACCCTAATAACTGGGGGAGTGGGGTATAATGTATAATCTCCCCTAGACTACTTCAGTCATTGAGAAGGAGAGAAAGAGATTAGGCTGACAGTTTAACTCATTTCCTATACAACACAGTTCCACTAGATTTCAAGTTCCTCTGGCCTTGCTTCCCACTACTGATTTCTGTGCTGGGCAGGCAGCAATAAATGATTTGAAATCCTGACTCCAAGCTTGCCATGAATCAAATACTTGTGAACATGGTCATCACCATATGAATTTAAAACTAAAAAGGACAAACATGACAGACCAAAACTTTAAACCTGATTCTTGGGGCCACAAGACCTAAATTGGAACAAAGATGTATGGTTCCCACACACACACTCAATTTAGTGCATGACATGACGCCCATGCTGTGAGTGAGCAAGACCTTCACCCTCTGGATGCCACTGGAGAGAGAGGGCAAGATTGTCCCAGTCTATTAGTTTTGTTCTAAATATGTTTTTAGTGATATTTTTTGTTTCTTATTTCACCACAGTTATGCCAAGTATCCCTTTCCCATCCCTCCCAGAGAGTAATCTCATATGACTGTATCAGATATATTATACACACACACACACACACACACACATATACATATACATATATAATATATATAATAAAGGGAAGGGGGAAATTAACACAAATGATTGATATGGATTGGCCAATCATACTCAAACCTAGGTGAAGGGAAGTGAACTCCAACTAACTCTGCGGGCTCCAGTCAAACATCCTTTGAATGGGTTAACCTCGCCTAGAGTCCCCCCAACTTCACCATGGCTTTTCCCTCTGTCCTGGGACTGGGCTTAGGGGAGGTATTAAAGACCACAAAACTAAAAGCACAGGGGCTTCTCTCTACAGTTTTTCTCTCTACAAAATCAGGAGACACTGAAAGGGAAAAACAAAAGAAGGCTAAATCGAAACAACCACCAGAAAACACTGAAAGTGCAAAGGCATTTGATAATTCTACCTGCAACAACCTTCAACATCATAACTACAATAGTTATATCTCCTTAGATTTTAACCTTTATCTTTTGAAATTTAGGCTGCCTCAGCCATCCTCAGGCCGAGAGTCACCTAGACTCTTAGTTAAAAGAAAAAATTCAAGTTTCTTTGTGATTCAACTGGTGAGTTGCTGCATTTTCTCCTCTATAAATAAAGTCAATCCAACAGTTAAAAAAAAAAAAGATTGACAAGTTGAAAAGATGTGCAATAGATATGCAGTGTCTTAACAGCTATGAACCTCCTGCCTCCATGAAGAACAGATTGGGAATGTCCTCTCATAACTCTTCATTTGATTCCTGATTGATCTCTATAATTTTGTTATATTTACTTTTTTTTTTTGATGTGTAGTTCTCTCTATTTACATTGTTATAGTCACTGTGTAAATTGTTTTCTTGGCTCTGCTTGCTTCACACTGCATAAGTTCATGCAAGTTTTTTCCATGCTTCTCTATATTCATCACAAGTTTTTATAGCACAGTAAAATTCCATTACATTCAGATACCACTATTTATTTAGCCACTCTCCAATTAAAGGGCATCTACTTATTTTTCCAGTTTGTTAGTTTTAAAGATATCACCTATTCCCATGGAATGGGGACTGCTTCCAACTATATGGTAGGGAATTCAAGATGCCTATTCCTACAGCAGATCCTTGCCA
The DNA here is from genome assembly GCA_023553655.1 of Myrmecobius fasciatus. Lineage (NCBI taxonomy): Eukaryota > Metazoa > Chordata > Mammalia > Dasyuromorphia > Myrmecobiidae > Myrmecobius > Myrmecobius fasciatus. The sequence goes on from JAJPUD010000279.1 coordinate 792,274, forward strand.
TCTCCCACATGGTTACCTCTGTCTTAGTGCTATGGCATGTGCAAAGCCATAGAAACTAAGGAGATGATCACCTATTAGAAAATAAATTAGATTTACAAATGAAATGCAACAAAAATGAATAGTTTCGAGGAAAAGTGGGAAAATTTCTGAGAACTCATAATAGTGAAATGAAGAGAACTAGGAGGTGAATTTATATGGTAATAATATTGTAGGGGGGAAAAA